>CAUYQV010078316.1:0-11833 GCA_963574575.1 Galagoides demidoff
ACAATAACTGAGAAAATGACATGAAGGCTGTGTTGATCAGTTTGATGGAAGTATTTCGGATTGCATGTGAAAACCCCACACTGTACCCCAGAAGTGCATTAATGTACATAGTTACCATTCAATAAAAAAAAAAAAAAAGAAGATCACTTGAGCCCAAGAGTTTGAGTCTGCTGTGAGCTATGAGTGCCCCATAGCACTCTACAGGAGTGACAAAGTAAGAGTATTTATTTATAAATAAATAGAGTATTTATAAATAATACTTCACATTTATATAAAGTATTTATAAATCTATAAAGTATTTAAAATAAATAAAATATTTATATATAATACTCTATATTTATATAAATTATTTAAAAATATATAACTATATAAAGTATAAATAATACTTTGTATTTATAAATAAAAGTATAAATATTTCTTTATTTATAAATAAATATAAAATTTATTTATAAATTTATAAATAAATCTGATAATTTATAATAAATCTGATGAAAACAAAGTATTATTTATAAATAAATAAATAAATCTGATAATTTGTAATTTACAAAGGTAAATTTCTTTTTTTTTTGAGACAGAACCTCAAGCTGTCCCCCTGGGTAGAGTGCTGTGGCATCACAGCTCACAGCAACCTCCAACTCCTGGGCTCAAGTAAGTCTCCTGCCTCAGCCTCCCAAGTAGCTGGGACTACAGGCACCACCACAATGCCCGCTATTTTTTGGTTGCAGCCGTCATTGTTGTTTGGCGGGCAGGGCTGGATTGGAACCCGTCAGCTCATGTGTATGTGGCTGGCTCTTTAGCCACTTGAGCCACAGGCGCCGAGCCTACAAAGGTAAATTTCAAAAAAGATAACACGATGCCATTTATATACACTTAAAAATGAAAACAGGTTGGGCACAATGGCTCAGACCTATGATCCTAGAACTTTGGAAGCCCAAGATGGGAGACTATCTTGAGGCCAGGCATTCAAGATCAGCCAGAGCAACTCAGCAAGACCCATCTCTACACAACATTTTAAAAATTAGCTGGGTGGAGGCTTGGCGCCTGTGGCTCAAGCAGCTAAGGCGCCAGCCACATACACCTGAGCTGGCGAGTTCAAATCCAACCTGGGCCTGCCAAACAACAATGACAGCTGTAACAAAAAATAGTCGGGCATTGTGGCGGGCGCCTGTACTTCCAGCTACTTGGAAGGCAGAGGCAGGAGACTAGCTTGAGCCCAGGAGTTGGAGGCTGCTGTGAGCTGTGAAGCCACGGCACTCTACCCAGGGCAACAGCTTGAGGCTCTGTCTCAAAAAAAAAATTAGCTAGGTGTGATGGCCCGTGCCTGCAGTCCCAGCTATTCGGAAGGCTGGAGCAGGGCGATTGCTTGAGCTCAGGAACTTTAGGTTGCAGGGAGTTATGATGATAACGCTGCCTTGAGCAACAGAGCAAGAGAAGAGGCAAGGAGAGGGGAGACAAGGCGAGGAGGGCAGAGGAGAAAAGAGGAGAGAAGAGGAATTACCCAAACTAAAACAAAGAGAAAAAAAAAAAAAGATCATCTAAAAGCTACAGGATAATATCCAACTATCAAACTACTGAACTGACAGCCTCGAGTACCTGTGTCCCAGAGATGTGACTTTTCTTAGGTCTTGCCTTTCTTACCCAGGGAAGCCAAACTCTGCTTCCCACCCCACCGCACCTCCAGAAGCTTCTATGCCAGAGACAGTTTCCTGCTCCGTCCCTACCATCAGGAAACCACTAATCTTATTGGTATAAAATTCATGCTTGGAATTTGCTCTACCTCTTTCCCTGAGGAAGTAAAGAATCTTTTCTTTTGCCTTTCCCCAGCCACATGGGTCTTAACTTGTGGTCCTGCCTCTCTGTTGTGTGCCCCTCCTTCAATAGCTCAGAGCTCAAGATCTAGAGGGGAGGAGTCTCTAAAGTAGTGGCCTGTTTCCTCCTTCCTTCCCCTCCTAAGTCCCTCCCTGATGCAGGAGTCAGGGAGTCTTTCACCGGAGCACTCTGCAGAGGTCCATGGAGAAGGTGCTAATGAATGAGAACTTCTCTGGTGTCCGGGGATCTCAAGATTTCTAAACTGTCACAGTAGCACATATTTAGCCTTTACCAGTTCATTAAAAATTTTAGTTGACTTCTTCCTTCCTACCACTCAAACACTCAGTCTTCCGACCTCCCACGCTCTGCCAGAGGGCACCCAGTGCTGTATCCTCTCTCTCCTTGGAGGAATCTGTCTTTCCTGGGATTTCAGGCAACTTAGTAACCCTCCAACTTCTTGAAGGGATTTAAGAAATGTTATGATTTTGCAGTTTATTCTTTTTTTCTTTTCTTGAAAGTAGTACTTTTTAAGCTTCCTATGTCCTCAGTGAAAAAACACTCCATCTGTATCTTTACTTCTTCATTTCCTAATTTAAAAGGTTTTAAAAGAAATCTGAATTAGCAAATGTTAAGTCTGGCTGGTGAGACCATGGCACGGCAAAGAATGTTTTGGCTAAACATACCATCATCTTGGGTAAAAACTTCACTTCCAATGCACCGTCCAATTATATGTGGCCAGGTGAGTAAGTTCAAGCCAATAAGATGTGAATGAAAGTGTTATATAAAACTTCCTGGAAGTCCCTTTAAAGAAAAAAGGACATCCCAGGAACGGCAGAGCAGAGAGCCAGAAGTTGCTCAACATTGTCCCTGAGGATAATGTTGTACAACTGGTAAACCACCCAGATTGACCGCCTCCCTGTGTGTTTCACATGAGAGAAAAACAAATGTCTTTCTTGTCTAAGTCAATGTTATCTCGGGAGATGAAGGGGAATCAATTCATATTGCCACCAAACTTAGTCCAAACTGCTACAGCTGGTGACATTTTATAATGATTTGTACTTTTCAGTATGTTTGAATTATATCATAATTTAAACTTTTAACTAAAGCAAAATTGCATATCCAGTAAAAATATCCACAATGTAGAAATTGGCCTTGAAGAAGAGAAATTGATACACTGCTTCTCTCTGGGTAGTAACATGCATGATTTTGATTTTCTTTCACCTTTAACAGTGTCTATCCAAACTTTCCACAGTAGGCTGGGCATGGTGTCTCATGCCTATAATCCTAGCACGCTGGGAGGCTAAGGCGGGCAGATCCCTTGAGCACAGGAGTTCAACACCAGCTTGAGCAAGAGTAAGACCCCATCTCTACCAAAACCAGAAAAGCTAGCAGGGCATTGTGACGGGCACCTATAGTCCCCAGCTACTTGGGAGGCTGAGGTAGAAGGAGCACTTGAGCCCAGGATTTGGGGTTGCTGGGAGCTATGATGTTGCCACGGCACTCTAGGCTGGCACATCAGACCAAGGCTCTGCCTCCAAAAAAAAAAATTCCACAGTGAGCATTATTTATTTAAATTTTGTTTGTTTTTCTAAAGTGTGGTTCTCCTCCTCTGGTAGCCCTGGTGTGCCATTTCTTCCAGGTTCCTTCAAAGACTCCTTCAGCATTTCCTGCCTCCATAACACCTCTGGGCAATCTTCATCTTTCTTTGTGATTCTTCTCCTCCTGGCCACATGGAAGCCCCACTCTGAAACCAGAATTATCAATGAGTAAAGACTTGGACTTGCCTCTGTCTCTCTCCACATTTACCACTTCCTTCTTCTGCTCACCAAGGGGCTAATTCCCCCCCTCCGCCCCCAACCAGTGACCTCTGAGGACCCCAAAGAATTCCTGGCTCTGGGCAGTGCCTATGGCTCAAGGAATAAGGTGCCGGCCCCATATGCCAGAGGTGGTTTGTTCAAACCCAGCCCCAGCCAAAAAAAAAAAAAAAAAAAGAATTCCTGGCTCTTATGGCTCCAGTATTCTTTCTCAAAGGAAATATTAAGTATTTCCCAACGGTCTGGAGATAACAGGATAACCCCCAGGTACTCTATTAGAGATTATAACTAACATTATCCTGGGTCCCTCGGAGACCAGTAGCTCCTGTCTCCTTGAATTCTGGGTGATCTGCTATTTCTCTGTGAGTTCCAAAACTCACTAAGAGTTTCGCAAACCCCAGAGTTTAGGCACATGTAGTCTTGTTTCCCTCTTTACTCAAGATGGTAAATTTTATTAACCTGGTAATATTAGTTATCAATTGCTTCATTAAAAAATACCCCCAAAATTAGAAGATTAAAACAACACACATTTATTCTCACATAGTGTTGAATGGTTAGGAATAGAGTTCTCTGTTTTAGAACTTGGCTCAGTGTCCATAGCACAGTGGTCACAACACCAGCCACATACACCAAGGGTGGCAGGTTCAAACCCAGCCCCAGCCAGCTAACCAACAATGACAACTGCAACAGAAAATAACAGAGTATTGTGGCTAGCTCCCGTGGTCCCAACTGCTTGAGAGGCTGAGGCAAGAGAATTGCATGGGCCCAAGAGTTTGGGGTTGCTGTGAGCTATGACACCAGGGTACTCTACCAAGGGCAACATAGTGAGACTCTGTCTCAAAAAAAAAAGGACTTCTCACAAGACAGAGCAGCAGTCAACTCAAAGTTCAACCAGGGCAGAATACACTTCCAAACTCACACAGGTGGCTGTTGGCAGGATTTATTATGGGCTGTGGGAAGGGGGGTCACAGTTGTCTGCTGGCTTATGGCCAATAGCCACTCTTGGTTCCTCACCAATGAATCTTACCAAATCGATTTCATCAAAACGCACAGAGAAGGCAAGAGAGAGAGTCCTAGCAGGGTAGGAATCACAGCCTCTTGCAACCTGATCATGGAAGTGACATCTCATTACTTTTGTTATATTCTACTCAGGAGAAGCAGGTCATGGGGTCCAGCCTAGACACAAGAGGAGGAGCTTACCCAAAGGGATACGCACCAGGAGTTAAAGAACACCAGAATCTACTGCCTACCCTACCAGGTCTCCCCCCCCTGAGACCTCACAGGACCTCGGGCAGGCCAGATTCCAGATGACCCCTTCTTCTCTCGCTAGTCCTGCGTGTGGTGACCCAGACGCATTCATTTCTGCTTTCCAAAGTTGTGCTACTGGCCTCCACTTATCACACAATCAAATCTGGCGTGGGCTTTCGGAGAATGAAAATGGCAGACAGACAAAAAGAAAGCTTATCCGAGGTTAAAGATTCTAAGGAGGCTGCCAGTTTCCAGAAGAAATTCTACCCCCTGGTAAAATAAAATCCTTACCCTGTTTGCCCTGTGCACTTGACCCAGAGCTCAACAAAAGGGTACTCCCGTTCACACTCACTGAAGCCACTCTGCCTTCCGGAAAGAGTTATCTTGGCCCTAGTCTGCAGCTCATCTCTTACAGAGGGACTTAAAAGGAAACAACAGTTCTTGGTCCAAAGCAATAAAGAGGCCAATGAGTCATAACAGTCTGGATTCTCCACCAGCACAAGCAGTTCCGTGAATCGCCTCTATAAAAACCCTGCCCTTCTATCCCAAGCTGCGCTCCATGTGCCAAAACCTTCCATTCAAGAGTTTTATAACTCAGCCCTTGCTCAGAAATGTCACTGCTCATAAGAGGTCCTTTGATCTCTGGCCATACCCAAGCCCATAGTCTGCAGCGAAGCGTGGTTTGATAACTATCTAAAGAGAAAAGTGCTTTGGTTTCCTCTCATCTATTTCTATTCTACTTTTAATAAGCTGCTTAGCTTCAGGCATCTGCCCTCAGCCCTCCAAGCTTCATCTCAACCAGAACTAAAACAGGCCTGTGGTTATGTGTGTTGAGAGCTCATGAAATTTCAATAATGGTGGCAAATCCCCATAAAGGGCTTACTACATGCCCCGCACAGTCCTGAGCAGTTTATGTAGGCTCTCCTACGTAGGAGGGTTTTCAGAGAGGAGGAAATGGAAGCCCAGGGAGTCACAGGGTGACTAACTCTCTGACAAAATCCCAGTCAATGAAGGGCAGAGCCAGGAATTAAAACCAAGTGGTACATTTCCAAAATGCATCTTCCCCCCAGTGCAATGAAAGACAGTAATATAGCCCCACACACACACCACAAAGAAGGGGGAATACAAAGTCAGGGATGTAAGTCACTCTCTAATAAGGAAGAAACTTTGGAACAAGCTCCTCAGACCAAAGGAACGCTTTCCTTTTACAGATCCTGTGTTAGCAACCCCTTCAGCAAGAAGAGTAAATGAGTGAGCCTTTGAACTCAACCAAAAACTTGCATGAGCTTTCAGTGAATCAAATTGAACAGCAGCCCCCAAGCCAGACCAAACTCTGATCTAAGAGAAGCAGATTTCTTCCACTGAGTTCTCCTCCATTCAGTATAAAGACATAAGGGCCCCATTGCTGTCCAACTGCTTTATTAAAAGAGACTTTCTTTCCTCATCTGAATTGAAAGCACGTTTTTGTTATGCATGGACATCCATAGAAGGTCAGGAGATAATGATATTTATAAATTAGATTTATACTCTGTCGTTTCAAACATCACTGTATTCAAAAATGAGTTATCCAAAATTAACTCCGGGGTAGTTTTTATGTACAAATGGCTATTATAATGAAAGCTATCTTTCTTTTCTCAATCGGTGTCAGGGGGCGCGCCCACGGGGCCTGTTGGTGAGCCCACCCTCTAACTCTTGCCAACGTGAGTGCTTCAGTGATGGTCACAGAGACCTATTTGGACCAATGGAAGCCCCCACACTTTTGCTGGAATTATTGAGCAAGACTTCTTTTTATACTGGAGTTAATAAGTCAAATACAAGCCTGCAGCTGTTCCAGGGCACCAGATGGAAAAGAGCCCTCCTGAAAAGAGGCCAACACAGAAAAAAAGCAGACAGAAACAGCGTCCAGTGGTTTTGTTAGGGCGTTTGGCTGCAGCTGCACCTGAATCTCCTTCAGTGCTATGCAGTTAAGCATGCCTGCAAATTCCCTTTGTGTTTGTGTCTGTGCATTGGGTTTCTGCTCCTGGTAACCCAAGAGGTCCCAATGAGCTCTGAGGAGCACATGACTTTCAGATCCTGTTCAGCCACTACTGACCACAGCAGGTAGTGTGAACCCACACCCCTGAGCACCGGGTATTTCAAAGCCACACCCATATTCTGGGTGTGTCTGAGAAAGCAATCCAGCAGCCCTGTGCACAGCTGGAGCCAACTTAAAGCTCTCCTAGGAAGGCCCAACCCTACGGCTAAAGGTCACAAGACGATGTTCTGGAGAGATAATAAACAAGACACCCAGACGCACACCCATGGGGCAAAAGTATCACATATTTTCCTCTTAGAGGAAATGCCCACAAGCGAAGTATAGTTATGAATCAGTAACTGACTGCGAGTAGGGGCTTCCCCCCTTCCCACACATAATATCTGAATCAAGGCAGAGAATATGGCACCAGCCCTGCCTTGGTAAAGAACTAACTACATTCTTCTCAATGTTTCCCATGACTCAACCCTTAAAGAACGGGCCCTTGCAAGTCAGAAAAAAAAAAATTTTAATACCTAAGTCATTGGGAGTTTCCTCCCCACTATCAGAATCAAAATAATTCTACCTCAAGCCTTCTACTTGGGGCTCAGCATAACTCAAGCACCCACTCTAGGAAGCCCCCACTTGCTGGATAATGTTAGGTCCATTTCAAAAGTGTGTTTCTCTCTCTCTTTATATATTTACATATTTATGAAAAATACATACAATGTAGAAAATGTATGTACACTTTAAAAATAGTCATTATTTATGTATTCAAAAAAATTGCACAGCTCTTGTTAAAGCTATATTGATAGGTACTTTCTATTTTCATTGCTGATACAATGCTATCTTTCTTTTTCTAATATTATTTTGTAATTCTTTTTTATATATGAATATAAATGATTTTGTATGGTTATTTTGAAGTTAGCTACATTGTTGAATTTTTCTATTGTTTTTGGTACCTTGCAAGTAACTTGGAAGAAATGAAATTTGTATTTTTTTTTTTTACAAACCATTTGGATTTTTAAGTTATCATAATTGTATTGGCTAGTATCTTCAACTTTACTAGGAGTGGTGGTAATGAGTACACTTATCTCATAATTGATTCATAGATAATGCTTTTGTTTCCTCATAAAATTGATATATTTGTCCCAATGTTATCTTCAATGATAATGTCAATGTTTTGCCTATAGTTGATGTTCTGTAAGTATTCATGGAATAAAGGAAACTGAAATTAAATATATATATAACAGATTAAAAAAAGAAAAATGACTTGTGAAGTCACACAGCTGAAAGCGGCAGAGGCCCAGAAGCTCCCCCCTCCACCGCCCAGATGCTGCTGGCCCCTCCGCAGTGCCCGCCACAGGGTACAAGAGGGGCTTAGTGATGAGGTAGAAACTAAGAGTATCCTCAGCCCACAGGCCTTTCCTGAGACAAGGTCTCAGTAACTGCATCCTCAGCTCCTTCACAGGTCACTGGCCACTCATGTCTTCTGGGCCACTTTGCAAGCATAAAGATGAACAGCTTTTCAGAAGATAAACAGAATCTCTCCCATATGCAACTGACATTGAAGTGAATACAGACAGACATAAAAACTTAGCCAGTGCCCACTGTGCTGAGTTGGGGAGAGGGGCGCCGGCAGGCCACAGAGGAGAGCAGGGCACTCGGGCCTCCCGAAGATCTGATACCAGGGAGACCCCAAGTTGCTGGGCATGAGGGCAGAGCCTAGAGGGGCCACACAGGAGGGCACGTGGTCAGCTAGGAAGCCCAGGGCTGAGCAGACCCCAGGGAGACCCCAGGGTGCTGGACATGGGGGCAGAGCCTGGAGAGGTCCCGCGGGAGGGCACAGAGAGTGAGGAAGCCCAGGACTGAGCAGACGCCAGGGCACCGGCCACACAGAGAGGAACCCAGGCTTCTACCTGAGTAGTCAGGGGCACTGGAAGGCATCTCCCAGGAGAGTCCAGCTGGTATGGGGCTGGGAAGGGCTGTGCAGGGGACTTGGCGGGGCTCTGGCCATTGTCCTGATGAGAGCTGACAACTCCTGGGCAGGGTGGGGAAGCTGTCTCCTGGCCCTGAGAAGGAACGTCAAGGATGGCGCCAGGACGGAGCTGCCACTGGCTGGATTGGAAAAGGCTGTGGGTACCTCTCCCCCCACCTGTGGCCTTCACCTTCCCACTTCTGGCCCACGCACAACTGGGGCGGCTTCCATCACACAAAGTCATGAGCTGCCAGCACAGAGCACAAAATGGTGATGCCCTTGAAAAGTCTGAGTTGCCCTTCCATTAGAAACAGAAAAGGCACTTTTTGACTGAAAAATAAACCATAGTTACTTGACATTTATATGGTGACTATTTTCTGGTGGAAATCACCATTCAATACCATGAAGACAAAATTACAATTTCCTCTCGATATAATTTAGGAAAATTATTTCTACCATTCTCCATAAATTCCACTTATTATTCACATGTAAACACGGTAAGAAGCCAGCAATCTGGATAGGGGCGCAACTTTCAACTTGAGCAAAATGCACAGCCCTCTGTAGACAACAGAGGTCCTGGAGGAGTCTTTTCTGAGCTACCCTGCCCTGAAAACCTGCCCACACACTTTCCTCTGCTCTCCGATCCCCTGGGGATGGTTCTCACTGGGACCACTGCAGTAACCCATCCACCCAGTGCACGGTCCCTCCCATCTTAATCCAGCCTGCATGTGTGATGCCACCAAGTACGACTTTCCAAAATGTGACACAGCATCCCGGAGTGGTTTGGATTCTTCAAACAGTTCTCATCACCTACAAAATGAAGGCCAGGCCCCTCAGGCAGCCCCCGAGCCCCGAGCCCCATGGCTCCTGCTGCTCCCACCCTCTGGGCTTCATTTCTTCCCGCAAACTCTGCGGCTCAGCCCCAGCAAGCCGCATTCAGCTTGTTCCTGCCTGGTCCCCTCAACTCAGTTATATGCCTGGTGTTAGTGTCCCCATTCTCATTAAGACCATCCTCATCCTTCCAGGCCCCTCTCACAGACACCACTCCCGGGAAGCCCTTGGAGACAGCTCATGAGAGTCAGGTGCCCCGAGTACCCCCACAGTGCTCAGCCCTGCGGCTGTGTCACAGCTTCCTCTCTGTAGGTGTCTGTGTCTGTCTCTGATGCCTGTTAGAAGCTCTGCTTCACCCAAGGTCCAGCCAGACACACCGGAGGCAACAAGACCTCCCCGCGATAGCGCTGTGTTGCATCACCGTGCTACACCCGTGTTTTCTGAGTCCTAAGTTCAGCCACATGTTCCAGAGTTATTTAGACAGTGAAGCATGAGCTTTTCAGAAGAGCCACACCACAGCACCTTGGGAAGATGGGACACAGGTCGCCGCAGCACAGCCCTCACCACCCGCAAAGCAGCCTGTGTTATGGTCCTTCACCGCCTCAGCAACTTTTAGTCACAGGCACAATTTTCAGGGAAACTATTTACAGACACCTGAACCTCTTTTCCAAATTCCACAAATCCTTATGCTTGTAAGGAGTTTCAGCATTTCAAAGATCACTCATTAACTCAGACATTTATTCGTTCTAGAGTTTAAAAAGTGTCAAACCCTACTGCAGTTTATGTTTATGAGCTAGAGTTCCCCCCACCTCCCCATTATACTAGGCATGTGAAATGCTGGACCGGACAGAGCCCATCCTTGCCATCAGCGGGCAGGGCTCCTGGTCTGCCTGGGTTCCCCACAGAGAACCTGGCTGTCACCATGGACGAGATCCAGTCTAACACAGAGGCTACATTTAAACCAGGCCAAGTGTCAACACACTTTGAACACAGCTTAACTAAAATTCCAATATCTGCTTGCAAAATCACAGCTAACTTTACTGAGCATGTACCAAACATTTGGTGCCTGTCCCTGTCCATTCCTGTCCCTATAACAAAATGCCTAACTTGAGGAAATTGACAAAGAACAGACATTTATTTCTCTTAGCTCTGGAGGCTGAAATCCAAGATCAAGTGTCCAGTGAGAGTTGGGTCCCTGGCCCCCACATAATAGGTGGTTGCTGTGTCCTCCAGAGGGGAGGATCACTGTGTCGTCCTAGGGCAGGAGGGGCAGAGGGTGAAAGGGGGCCTTGCTGTGTGTCTCCAGCCCTTTCCTCAGAGCACTAACCTGTGCATGAGGGCAGAGCCTAATCAGCACCCCTACCTCCTAACACTGTTGTTGCATCAGGAGTTAAATTTCAACAAGAAATTTGGAGAGGACATAAGTCCTCCAACCTCAGCCATACTTTTAATGTATTGTCACACTAACCCTCACCACACACCTGTGATCCTGGTTCTCTAAGTTCTTGTCCACAGTCTACAGATCAGGAAACTGATGCGTTAAAGAAGCTAGGTAATTTGCGTAAGGTCTCAGAGGAATTAGGTAGCACACCAGGTTCAGTAATAATTTCCTCTAGGAGAACTCAGCAGATAAGCATGTTTCAACGGCTCTCAAAGGCAAGTTTTCTGTTCTGATATCAAAGCAAAGTTAGTAATTCCAAATCACCCAGTGTGGATACCTTGACTAGAGTAGGGTTCCACTTATAAAAAGATATAATTCTGAAAATAAGCAGACTGCATCTAAAGCCCACCTGTAGCACACGGTGAAACCTATGCGTGAGGCCTGACGACACTCAGAACAGTTATGTGGACATAGAGTGTGTGCATGAAACCCAGAGATACTCAGAACGCCTGGCTGTGGGGTGAGTGCATGAAACCCGGAGTGTGTGCATGAAATCCAGAGATACTCAGAACGCCTGGCCGTGGGGTGTGTGCATGAAACCCAGAGATACTCAGAACGCCTGGCCGTGGGGTGTGTGCATGAAACCCAGAGATACTCAGAACGCCTAGCCGTGGGGTGAGTGCATGAAACCCGGAGTGTGTGCATGAAATCCAGAGATACTCAGAACGCCTGGCCGTGGGGTGTGTGCATGAAACCCAGAG
>CAUYQV010078317.1:0-46054 GCA_963574575.1 Galagoides demidoff
AGATATACTATCATATCATCTGCAAAAAGTGAAAGTTTAATATCTTCTGACCCTATATGGATGCCCTTAATCACGTTTTCTTCCCTAATTGCAATGACTAAAACTTCCATTACAATGTTAAAGAGCAATGGAGACAATGGGCACCCTTGCCTGGTTCCTGATCTGAGTGGAAATGATTTCAGTTTAACTCCATTCAAAACAATATTGGCTGTAGGTTTGCTGTAGATGGCCTCTATCAGTTTAAGAAATGTCCCTTCTATATCAATTTTCTTGAGTGTTCTGATCATGAAGGAATGCTGGATGTTATCAAAAGCTTTTTCTGCATCAATTGAGAGAATCATATGGTCTTTTTTTTTTATTTGTTTATGTGATGAATTATATTTCTACATTTACGTATGTTGAACCATCCTTGAGATCTTGGGATAAAACCCACTTGGTCGTGGTGTATGATTTGTTTGATGTGTTTCTGGATTCTGTGACATCTGCTTTCTAATTTATTGTTGGAGGTAACATATAAAAACCATCTATGTAGCAAAAGAGACATGAAAACAAACATGCCTGTATTATTTCCTGATTTGTTCATTCCATGAGAAAAATGAAAAAAATTAATTCTTCTGATACATTTAAAATATATATAACATAGTTAAATTCTTTCTGAGTAAAGGGAAAAAGTGGCACTATATAATGTTTCTTAAATGGGAGGCTTTGATTAGAATTAAAATGTTTATGATGAATGGAGGAAGGCATTTATAGGAAATATGGTGGGGAGGGGCAATAACAGCCTGTATTTTTTAACTTACAGTTCTGAATGTCAGACCCAAAATGAGCCTTAAATTCAAGGTGCTGGCAGAGCTATATTCCATCTAACCAATGTAGTTCCTTTATTTATTTATTTATTTATGCCTCTTGTAGTTTTTAGGGTCCATCTAAATTCAAATCTCTCTCTCTCTCTCCTACTCTGACTCTCCTGCCTGTCTCTTTTAAGGGCCATTATGATTACTCTGGGACCATGCAGGTAATTTAGGATATTCTCTCCATATCTCAGGGTCCTGAGCTGAATCACACATTCTGCCTAACATAGCTCTCCTTCTGACCCCTGAAAATTCCCGTCCATCTTACATGAAAAATACATTCACTCCATTCCAGCGCCTCAAAAGTCTCAACCCATTTACAGCATCAATTCAGAAGTCCAAAGTCTCATTGATATCTTACCAGCTCAGAAGTCCCAGGTCTCATTATCTAAATCACCTGAGTCATAAAAATCAAGTATTGGTGAGGATCTGAGTATGGTCCGTCTTGAGGTAAAAATTTGAAAGAACAATGTGGGTCTTCCAGGTATATCTTGGGGAGTCACTCCATGAGACAAGAGATTTCTTTGCAGATTTTTCCTGGATAATCCCATCGCTATTCCTGGCTTCTGCTGAGATGGCTCATGGGAACCATAATTCACTGACCTACTCTTTTCAAGACTGACTGAATAGTATGGTAGAATGAGTAGGTGTGATGGGACCTGCTCATTCTCCTCAGCACTAGCAAAAGTTGTCCAACCACAGCCTTAGGTTTTTCTGCAGAGCACTCTTTCCTGATAGTGAAGCGCCATCTTCTACTGGTGGTTTTTGTAACCTGGAAAGGTCGACAGTTTCCCGAATCATCAGTTCCTGGTTCCTTTTTGCCTCACAGTTCTTCCCTTCATCTCTTTCCTCTCACTATTTATTAGAAGCAGAAGAAAGAAATCAGTCTAATCAAAACGAGGATGATCCTTCGACATTTGCTTAGAAATCTCCTCAGCTGAATATCTAAGTTCATTATTTATAACTTCTGTTTTTCACATAACACATGATTTAGCTAAATTTTCTGAAACTATGTGGTAAGGACCCCTTTTTCTTCAGTTTCCAATAACATGTTCCTTATTAACTTTCGCATTTCTACCCACGGTCTTTTCACGATGATTAAGTCTTCTTGCAGATGTTTTACATGCTCTCTGTCATACTCCTTACTTCTGAGTCCTCACTAGGGAAGTTGTTGGTGTCCATATTTCTACTAACCATCTGTTCTGGAAAATATAGGGCTTTCTACTATTTCCACAGAATTCTTTTAGCTTTTGCCCATTGCCCAATTCCAAAGCTACTTTTACAATTTTAGGTATTTGTGAAAAAGAATCTGTTCTTGTCTCATGCCTAGTTTTGGTGATTTTCTAGCTATCTTTGGTGTTTCATAATTTATAGAAGCATCACCCTGAACTGTATTTGTCTCATATCATGTTCTCCCTGTGTCTACATTGATTTCTCTTTTGTATACAGATAGCAGTTATACTGGCTTAGAGGCCCATTCTACTTCAGAATGACCACATCTTAACTAGTTACATGGCAATGACCCTATTTCTATATATAACCACACCCTGAGGTACTGGGGATTAGGACTTCGACAAATGAACTTGGAGGGGACACAAGTTAACCCATAACAGCGTTGTTTGAAAACAATTTATTTTAAAAACTGATTTTAAAAATGGATTCTTCTTAAGTTAGTATAAAATTTTGAAATGTCAGATATCATAAACAATCCTGGGCATATTGTAGGAAGAGAAGGTGTTGGTTACTTAAAACTTTTGATTATTTGATGATCTAGATAGGGTGGCCTTGCAGAAAATTGAAAATTGATAACATATGACTTAAACCTTTAGTTTCCAGTCCTCAGGCCATGGACTCATACCAGTCAGTGGCCTATTAGGAACTTGGCCTTACAACAGGAGGTGAGCGGTAGGCAAATGAGCAAAGCTTCATTTGTATTTATGGCTGAACTCTATGCTTGCGTCACCACCTGAGATTTACCTCCTGTCAGATCAAGGGCAGCGTTAGATTCACATAGGAGCACAAACCCTACTATAAATTGCGCATGTGCGTTTAATGTCCCCCTTCTAAGCCCTCCTGTTGTCTGTGGAAAAATTGTCTTCCACAATTAGTGAAACTAGTCCCTGGTGCCAAAAAGGTTGGAGGCTTCCAACATAAGGGTAAAAAAGCGTATCTCAAAGCACTCCTCTCTCATACAGCTGGGCATGACTTTCCTTTAGCTTAAGGCCTTGATTCCTAATAAAAAACATCGATCCTAAGACCAGTAGCTTTCATGTTTTCTTACCAGTCACAGATACCATAGAGTCTATTAGCCTCAGATCTTTTCAGTATTTTTAGTATAATGTCCTAAGGTGCTCTGGCTGCTTTATTCCTGTTGATTTTCTTTTCTTTTGGTATTATTTCTTTTTCTTTTTCTATTTTTGAGACCACGTCTCACTCTGTCATCCTGAGTAAAGTGCCATGGCTTCATCGTGGTTTGCAGCAACCTCAAATGCCTGGGTTCAAGTGTTCCTCTTGCTTCAGCCTCCCAAGTAGCTGGGGCTACAGGCATGAACCACCATGATGGCTAGTTTGGTTTTTTTTTTAATTTTTAGTAGAGATGGGATCTCACTCCTATTGATTTCCAAGTTTACCTTTAGACTGAAGTAAACATTTCTTACCATTTTGTTCAGCTGATTCAGAAACACTGATGCTGAACGTGAGGTATGGCCCTGATCCAGAGGGTCAAAGATCCGAATTTAGAAATGACAGAATTTGGGGTTTTCTAGGCTTAATGCTATTCAGAAGTTTGGTGATGGTCTATTTCACTCCTATTGATTTCCAAGTTTACCTTTAGACTGAAGTAAACATTTCTTATCATTTTGTTCAGCTGATTCAAAAAACACTGACCCTGAACATGAACTATGGCTTTGGCCCAGAGGGTCAAAGATCAGAATTTAGAAATGACAGAATTTGGGGTTTTCTATGCTTAATGCTATTCAGAAGTTTGGTGATAACGCATGTTTGTGAATAGCTCTTCCCACATTACAAAATGTGTTCACATGCCTCATGTGCTTTGATTCTCACATCTACCTAGTAGCTGTCCTTTCCTTTTTCCAGTTAAGGAAGGTGACTCAGATCAGTGATCACACAGTTCATGTACCCTTTGAGTCATCTGAAGAAGGGAATTGATTGTCTCTAAGATAGTTGGGGAAATGTCAGGTGATGAAGCACCCTTCTCAGGGTTCAGTCTTGGAGATCTTTTTCTAGTTGAAGACTTTCTTCATTAAGTGCAAGTTCAGTTGTGTTCTTGGATGGAGACACGGAATTCTTCAAACCTCTAGAATGGTGATTCACCACCTACACAGCAGTGAGTCATCATGACTCTGGGTTACATGGAAGTAGAATTTCCTACCCTGGAGATTTGGGGCTGGATGATTTCTTGTAGTAGGGGTTGTCCTGTGCAATACAATATTTAACAGCATTCTTGGCTTCTACTCACTAGATGCTAGTAGCACCCCATAGGACAATAAAAAGTCCTCAAATATTATCAGATGTTCCCTTGGTTGGGGCAGGATGGAGAATCACCCACTTCCGAGAACTGGAGGGCATGCCTATGCTTGTCTCCTATATGCAAAGTCTTGCTTGCAGTTCCAACTTTGAAATAGGTATGATTTAAAGACAAGATAGTAAAACATTGAGAATTTTCTCTATTTATTAACATCTTGAATATGAATGAGTGGTTTTTTTACTTATAAAGTTGAATATTCTCAAAATTTCTCTTAATTTAGGTTAAAAAAGTAGTCATGAGCACATAAGAATTTCAAGATGTATAGATATAAATGTTTTTCCTTAGAGAAGTTTTAGGTTTACAAAAAAATTGAGTGTCAAGTATAGAAAGTTTCCCATATAATAAGCCCTCACTTAACTTGCTTGAGAAGCTTTTGTATGGAACCTGTGACTTTAAACAAAATGCTGTGTAATGAATAAACTGATTAATATAAACAAGAGTTAAATTCTTGGACATGTTTCTGGTCACAAAAAAAATCACTGAATTTCTAAATAAAGACAAAAGCACTTCTAACATTAAAAGTAGAAATAAAAGAAATAAATGTGGCTATATGTACATTTTGAAGAAAGGTTGGCCAAGGCAGGAGGATCGCTTAGAGGCAGGTGTTCAAGTCTATCCTGAGCAAGAGTGAGACCCAGTCTCTACTAAACACAGAAAAATTAACCAAGTGCAGTGGGACACACCTGCAGTCCCAGCTACCAGGGAGGAGGATCAATGGAGCCCAGGAACTAGAGTGAGCTATGATCATACCACTGCACTCTAGCCTGGGTGACAAAGTGAGACTCTCTCTCAATAAACAAAAACAGAGAAGAGTAAAAGCCAGTAAGGTCATTATTTACCCAGTTTTTCCAGTTCAGAGTTGCAGTGGCCTTAGCCTATCCCAGCAGCTTGGGCACAAGACCAGACGACCATGGACAAGAGACTGTCCCATCAAGGGCTCACTCACACATACTCGCTTAGCTCAGACATGCCAGTGAACCTAATGTGCACACCTTTGGGATGTGATAGGAAGCCAGAGTACCTGGAGGAAGCCCAGGCAGACATGAAGAGACTGTGCACAGATTGATTCCTGCTGGAAATCAATTGTTTTTCTCATCAAAGTTATAACAAAATGTCTTTGAACAAAAATGACATTATTCCAGGACCTGCTGTACTCCCTCTGCCAGTCCCCAACACCAGTTCCCCTGTCACTAACAGCTCTTATACTAGTGTGATATATTATTATAGTGATGAGTCAATTTTGAGGCAGTATTATTAGCTGAAGTTCATAGCTCACGTGAAGCCTCACTGTGTTTTACATTTTGTGTTTTGACAGATGTAGAATGACAAGCATTCACCATTTTATTAATAGTATTATACAGACTAATTCCATGGCCCTAAACATCCTTTGTCCGCCTCCCCTTTATCCCTTTGTGTCACCTAACCTGTGGAAACCCCTGAACTTTTTACTACCTCCCTTGTTTGCCTTCTCCAGAGTGTCACACCCCTGGGATCCTGTGGTATGTAGCCCTTTCCCATTGATTCCTTCACTCAGCCGTGTGCATCTAAATAAACTTCCTCCATGTCTTTTCACAGCTTGATCGCTAATTTCTTATTTTTATCACTTAATACTTTTGCCTTGTAGTGATGTACTGCAGTTTGTTCATTGACCTAGTGAAGGACATCTTGGTGGCTTCCAAGTTTTGGCAGTTAGGAATACAGATTCTATGAACATCTATGTGCAGGGGTTTTTGTGAACTTAAGTCCTGAACTCATCTGGTAAATACCAAGGAGCAGTGTCCTGCTGAATCATATGGCAAGAGTATGTGTAGCTTTGTTCTAAAACTGCCAAACTGCCTTTCAAAGTGGCTGCACCATTTTGCAGTCCTGCCAGCACTAAATGAGGGTTCCTGTTTCTCTATACCTTTGCCAGAGTTTGGTGCTGTCACTATTTTGGATTTTAGCTACACTAACAGGTATGCAGTGATACCTTGTTGTTGTTGTAATTTGATATTCCCTGATGAGATAGGACAGTGGTGTCTCTGCACATGCTCTGCATATGTTTCTGTTAAGGTCTTTTGCCTTGTTTTTAAAATTAGGTTGTTTTAGTATTGTTAAGATTTAAGAGTTCTTTATATATTTTTGAATACCACTCCTTTAGCAGATATGTGTTTTGCAAATATTTTCTCCCAGTCTGTGGCTTGTATTTTCATTCTCCTAATAGTGTGGTTGTGGAATAGAAATTTTTAATTTTAATTAGGTCCAACTTCAGGGGTTTTTTTTTAAATGGATAATGCTTTTGATATTGTAAGATGCTGTTGCCACATTTTTTTCACCTTGTTTTTCCTTCATATGTTTTTCTGCTTCCTGCTGACCTTACTATTAGCAACTGAGATTTTATATAACTATTCAAAATAAATGTGATTCAGTGCAGAGTTGTATTTGCATATTAGTCTGGTGAGAGGCAGTTTCATATAGTCACAGGAACACCAGGCATCTCTGGGTTTGAATCCAGGCTCCATTGTGATTCTGAACAAATTATTTAATCTCTTTGGACTGTAATACGTCAAGTACCTACGATACTAGATCCACGCTGGGTTATTGATACGTGGTTACTGTTGTACCGAGACTCTTCTAAAAGAATCAAGGCATCCAAAGAACTTCACTGTTGTTATTTAATAGCCACTGAGGCTCCAGTCAACTGCTCTAGATACCACATAGCAGAAAGGTGAACTGAATAATACCAGTGTCTTTCAGCTAGTGGAAGTGCTGTCATTGTGGGGCATAGTAGCAGAATGTGTAAGTTTTAGAATTTTCAAAGAACTTATTTTTGCACTTTTTGTATCCACTTGCTTTCCACTGAGTCCTGCTGTCTCTGCTTACCTGCATCACCCTGCTAGTTGTGTAGTGAAAGTGATCTTGGGTAACAGCAAATCATTTCCACCAGCCCATGTTTTTGAGGCACCGCTGTTCGCCCGTTCTATTTGCAAGGCATGATGTTCTAATGCGGTGCTTCTTAAACCAGCTGTGATGAAAGACTAGTTTTGATTTTTGTTTTAATTTATATCTGTCAAGGATAGACACTTTGGTAAATTTACAAAAAAGAATTCAATTCATAACATAAAAATTTAAAAAATGGTACAAACTCAAGGGTGTTTTGATTTATTATTAGATTCAACAGACATGAAGTTATCCTGTCAAGTTGATCTAAAAGTTTCTAAATGTTTACCCTCTGGCATTGCATTTATCTCTTTTTGCAGACTGGTGATGAGAAAACAGTTTGTGGCTTGCTCTAGTCAGGACTGCAATTGAGAAGCACTGATCTCTTCTAGCCATCATTTCCCTGAGCAAAATTTTATTCAGGAATGATCTTGCCATTTGTAACTGAGGGCATGATGTAAAGTTCAGAATGTGAGAATGTCCTGGGCACTCTGGGTTTGAAAGCTCAGAGGACAGTCAGCTTGCAATTTAGGTTTCTTTTTCCCCCTTTTTTTGGAGAGATGGGGTCGCTCTCTTGCTCAGGCTGGTATTGAATCCCTGAGCTCAAGAGGTTCCACCTGCTTGGCCTCCCGCAGTGCTGGGATTATAGGCGTGAGCCACTGCACCTGACCCTTGCACATTAGGTTTTCTTGTCACTAGCCAGATACCCC
Organism: Galagoides demidoff; assembly: GCA_963574575.1. Classification (NCBI taxonomy): domain Eukaryota; kingdom Metazoa; phylum Chordata; class Mammalia; order Primates; family Galagidae; genus Galagoides; species Galagoides demidoff. Next base: position 8,028 of record CAUYQV010078317.1, read on the forward strand.
TTTTACCTTGTTGCTATTTAAAAAAAAAAGTGATGTGGCTTTCCGTCCCCGCCCCTTCATCCCCGTTTCCTAGTACACGTAACCTCACACCACCCAAATGCTTTAATTGGTAAGAAATAAGATGAAAATGCTGTTTAGATAAACTTTAGTTAAAGTAAAAATTCAGTGATTTTTTTTTTGAGTTGTAAGAGGTCAAGGTTATATAGATAATGAGTTGTTTTCAAATGTTGATTTGTTGACACTGCTGTATCACATAAGTCAATTATTCCTTTTTCTAATTATTTAATTATTCCCAAACAAGACCCATGGTACTCTGGACCCCTCACATTGTCACCTCTGTCTAGGGAGTGAGAAAAACCATCCATCATTAGTGGAGCTTTTCTTGTTTCTTCTCTTTTTCTCATAATAAAATACAGAGAAAGGCTGTGGACAGCTGAGAGCAAAGGCACTTTCTACTCGAGTATATTGAACTTAACAGGTAGATCTTTGTGCTTTTCAGAGGGGGTGACAGGGAGATCTCCAGGCACATTTGTGCTTCTTGACTGGTGGCTCATCTGCCCAGTACGTGCTGTGCTCTCCCGTACACAGCCCTGAGTTGAGTTTGGTTTTGCTACCATTTGAGACAGATTTCTGGCTTGCTTTATCATTTTATTTTGTAACTTAAAAAAAAATGGTCCTAAGGGAATATTCTTCTGTATAATTAGAAAAAAAAAAGGACTCTGAAAAACAAACCATTTGCTGTTTATTTTATGTATCACGCAAAGTAACCATGTAATGGGGTCGTGGGATATTCAGGACTGGTGATTGGATCAGCGCTGAGGATTGCTCAATTCTGTAATCATGTTCTACTGATAAATCCGGCCTATCTCTTTCAATATGTCATCTGTTTGACATAGCAGAAAATCAACTCAGAAAGTATGTTGAACTAGCATAGATCTTTTATCTCTATTAGAATAAAATCTTAGAGTGCTCACCTAGGAATGGAGGGAGCTTTCTTGGTCCATTTGAAATGCTGTAACAAATACCATGGACCTGGTGGATTATAAACATCAAAAATTTATTTTTCATACTTATTGAGGATGGGAATTCCAAGATCAAGTTGCTAGCAGATAGGGCATCTGGCAAAGGCCCGTTCCTCATAGATGATGCCTTCTCACTGTGTCTCATGCGGCAAAGAACTTCTCAGGCTTCTTTTATAAGGGTACTGTCCCATTTATGAGGGCTCTGTTCTGGTGACCTAATCCCCTCCAAAGAGCCTGCCTTCTATTACCACCACTTTGAGGGGTAGGTTTCAACATACGATTTTGGGGAGGATGCAAACTTCCAGACTATAGCTGGCAATTTGTTTATGTGAAGTCATCTGTAGCTCAATCTTTCCCAGCACTGGGACCTCCTGCAGAAAGCATGTGGTGCAGGGCCGAGATCGTGGCTTTGAAGCTGAAGTGAAATTGGATCAAAAATTCAGCTCTATCCCAATATAATGGTGACTGTTGAGAGGATGGTAAGAGAAGATATAAGGGAATAATATTGAGGCCCTACTGGGTGCCAGGCTCCATGCCTAGATATTTGCATATATTGTCTCATTTTGTCCTTACTCCTTTTAAGAGATAACTAATTATTGAGATATTTCCAAAAGAAGGGACTAAAATAATAAGTGATTAATTAATTAGCCTAAGGTGCAGTGGTAATTAGGGGTAGAGCTGGGTTTTTGGTTCTAGATCCTGTAGAGCCATGTTGGACAGAATAAAACCCTCTCAACCCCAGACATACCCACATCAGAATATCTGGATACTATGAATATATTGGGTTGCATGGCAAAGAGGAATTAAAATTGCAGAAGGAATGAGGTCTGCTAGTCAGCTAGCCTCAAAATAGAGTACCATCCTGGACCATTTGGGTGAGCTCAGTGGAATCAATGGGGTCATTAAAACTGAAAGTAGGAGGCGAGGGTAAGAAAAGGAGGTGAGAGTGATGTGAAATGAGAAAGACTTAACTCTCACTGGCTTTGAAAATGTTCAGAGGAGGAAGAAGTCCTTGAGTCAAAGAACGCAGCCTCTGGAGCCTCCTGAAAGGAACAAGTCAAACCCTTCTAGCACTATGATTTTGGCTCAGGGAGACCCATTTCAGTCTTCTGGCCCGTAGAACTGTAAGATAATACATCTGTGTTATGTAAGCCACTAAATTCATGGCCATTTGTTACAGCCTGCACAGAAAACTAGCATGATAGTATTTCCCAAGTTGTTTACCTTAAACTATACAGCTGCTTGCCAGAAGGTTCAAAGGGTATGAGTAAGAGACTGGCCTCGGCTGACTTTGCTGGTTGCTCTTGAGGAGCAGGATGGAAGGTAAACATTCTGACTTGCACCTCTGTCAATGTGCTAACACATAATAATTTGAGAATTTTGGGTCCTAACCTTCACAGGTTATCATGGGCTATTCGTCTATGCCTTTCTCTCTTAATCCATCAATTCACAAGCAAGTTTTGAATGTTTGTTGTGTATCTAGTAACTCCATCACTTTAAAAAATGTTTATGAAACCCAGACATGATTTGGTCTGGAGATTTCTCTTGGCACAGATTTGGTACACACCTGCTAATTGCTGCCTGCAGCCTGCAGGAAAAAGTTGGGCATGACCTTGAGGGTCTAAAGGGATCTGAAGGAATGGGAGCTGTACTTCACTGATTCCCCCAAATAATAGACCACAGGGAACATCAGCTGTAGAGGAAAGATTAACAGCTTTTTGCAGGAGAATGTTTTTGTGCTTTATACAAGTAAAAATCACATTGAAACTACTCCAGGTTACTGTTCTGTGAAAGGCAAAGGACAGAATTATAGAAAGCTACTTTGCTGAATAAGGTGACATCTATTATATCATGCATTTTTATAGCCAAATTGTTCATTTTTATGGGTTTAGTATTTTTTTTCAACATACAAGTATTTGGGATGAGATTTTTTTTTCCTATGGGAAAGTGGAAAGGATTAATTAAGTTTATAATTGCTCAATATAAAAATTAATAGAATTTTAACAAAAGTGCAACCATAACAGAATTTAAATTCATTGTCATTTCTCGTCATAATTTCATCTTAAACAGTTGATATTAATGAAGAAGAAACTTTAAAATCTTTACTTTTGTTGTAGGTCCTTGAGTATAAGTTCTCAGGGAATATTTGTTAGAGGAATGAAGGGCGAATGAATGAATGGCTTGTTGTAGTAATTATTATCTTTTTCCAGTATGAATATTTCAGATTTCTATTAGATATTGATGTCAAAGTATACAAAATTCATACAAAAATAACACCTAAAGACAGACATGTCATGTTTCCTGCTGCTTCAATTGAAGGTTTCATCAGCAGGTGCTTACCACCATGAATATTTATAAGTGGAGAGCATATTGGTGCAGTGACTACTCTTTAGTATAGACCTAACTGAAAACATGGTAGCTGGAATGCAGTCAAACCCTGAAATTCATGCTTCTGAAAATTCAGAGCTTAAAAATATGTATTATTAACTTTCAGGTATACATACTGGGTTTATATATTGTGCTTAAGCTTCCACTGCCTGGTATATGTGGACAGTGTGCTTTATTTAACAAATCAGAACTGCTTTGTGAGAGGGCTGGGTCTATTTTTAGTAATCCTAGAGAATCATCTACATATTTGGTTCTCAGTACACTTCAACAAATAATGGTGGGATAAGTCCTCATAAACTATCAACGAAACCATATTTTCTGTTAGAATATCAACGTTGACCTGGTGAAAGCATTGCTTCATGTTAGTTGTACCTTAGAACTATGAACACCCAAATCATTTTATTTCAGGAAAACAAGTGGCTTATTGTTGGGTCACATCCAGGGAGGACTTTGTGTCTTTGTATTTATCATATTTTGGTGGTGGTGTCCTTTGGGGCAAGGATGTGAAGGACTAACTCTTTGGACCGCAGGTATCACTTAGGGCTAGCTACACCCCGAACACTGTGCATGCCTCCCTACGTTTTTGTATATTGGGTGTATAGTACTATACAGCATTGATTGTGCAATGGCTTGCAATAATGACAGCCAACACGTCTGAGAATTGTCTATATTCCTATTAGACATAGAGGCAGGTTCTTTTTATTCATTATTAGTTTGAATTTTATTGAATGCTTTCGCATAGCTTTCTTCGTTTCACTATTGTTTAAATAATGCTAGAATGTAGTTCAGTTAGGGATCAAACCTTCAGTGTTTGATTTAAAGCTCATACTTTCAGCACTTTTTTCCCTTTTTTCTTAACTTTTATTACAGTAATGTTCTGACATTAGCACTTCCTCTTTACTAATAATAAAAGATCTACTACATTTTGAGAATTTCTAGAAGATTTGAATACATTCATTTGGACTTTCAAAAGAGAATATAGTAAGTCTAAGAATAAAGCAAGCAAAAAATTGTCTCCCTCTTGCAGGTAAACTGTGTGAAAGGTACACTTGATAGTCGACGTGGGAGAAGACCTTTCTTTCCTTATCCCATTTACTGACTATTGCAGAAGATGTGGGGTTCACTGCAGGCCCAGATTGCCTGATGTCGGATACAGTGAAAAGCACGAGAGGCAATCCATTAAGGAACCCCGTGACACAGGGGAGTGGCCAGGTTGACCGTGACACCCCTCAGCCCTTCTAAAAACTTGGTAAAATTTGATTCAAGATCACTGTTTTCAAAAGGTGGTTTCAAAAAACTGTGTTGAAGGAACCTGAAATCAAACGGGAAAGATATTTTCACTCTGTGGGAGTTAATTAAAGATAGTTTAGTATGTTTCTCATCTTAACAATCCTAAATGGATTATGCAAGCTGTTGCCTGTGTCATCGCGGCAGTTACTATTGCACTCAGCGAAGCAGCATTCAATATTGAATGAGCAGGTGTTTTGGACAGTTCAAATAATACTCGATGTAGTGAAGCATGGTGATTCCTGATTTATCTCTTGAATGCTTTCGGGTCTATGCTGAACTTTTATTCTTGCTTTGTATTTTGCATGACCTTTTTCACGTGGGCAAAAAAACTCTCGGCACTGTATACAGCAGGTGCAACTTTGTGTTTCTGTTTCTCTGCATCCTCCATGCAGCTTCTTTCACTGTACATGCAGTGCATGTGCACGTATGTGTGTGTACGTATATATACATTTACATATATACACACATATGTATAAATATATATGTGTATATATTTTAAACTAGTTCTATCCTTTTTGCTTCTCAGTGTGTTGTACCATATGGTGTATAGCATCCTGCCAAAAGATAAAAATATTTCTAGAACATATGAAATCACCAGTTAGCTGAAGAAGGGTAAAGACTTTTGACCGAAGCATTTGTGACACTGATCTATTTGCAGGCAATAGAGCGTGGCATAATACCCACAATTTTAAAAAGAGGACATATTTTAAAGTTAAAATGACTCTTCCTTTTTAAAGGAAAGAATCCAAAAATAAAGTCTTTGAAAATTTTATTTTTCCACCGAAATTTATTCAAAACAGTGTTTTCTTTCTATATTGAAATTCTCCATATCCATTTATGGAACTTGCCCCTTTTGTTTTATTCTCTAGAGTTACCAGACAGTTTGGCTCTTTAAGTTTTCAAAAGAAGAGACCTTGGAGATGAAACCTGCTGCAGGTGGATCGTGTCTTTGGGTCAGACCTAACATGGGTTGGGCATTTTAACCAATAAAGACAGGTATAGAAAGTCATATTCTACAGTATCCCTAAGGGCCTGTGCAATATAGTTGTAATCACAGACTGTTTCTTCTTCACATATAAGTAATAAAGGGTCTGCAAGTGACCTATGACATACCTGATTGTGCTTCTTAGATTTTATTTATTTTAGGTCTTAAGTAGGCTTGTGTTCCTTTGTGCCATGTCAAGTATTATTTTCAACTATTTAGTTAACCAAAAATGGGGGAAAACTAAAGCAGTAAAGTAGTTAATTTCCTAGCCAAGCATTGACTATGTTTTTTTCTAGAGGGATAAACTATCATGATGGTGTGGTGAAATCTCTGGGCCACAGCGCTGTAAACAGTGCCTGTGTTATAGGCCAAAGACGCAACCTTACTTTTCATGTCTCTACTCATTGTGATTATTCATTCCCTTTTATATTTAATCACTGCTCATAATTGTTGTTGTTGTTTTTTTTTTTTTTTAACAACATGACCCTACCAGGGTTTAGTTTTTATAGATTGGCTATAATAGAAAGTATTTCTTACCCCACTTATTGCTAACTTCATGGATGAACCCAAATAACAGAAGATAAAGGAACAATTGAAAAGCATCCATATATATTTAGTACAAATTTTATGTGACATAGGAACCTTCAGACATGAAGATTCCAAAATCAACAGAAAAGTCTGTATATTTTTATAAAAAGTTTGATAAAGAGTGGACAATTGTCCGAGGTATTATTGAAGCAAGGGGGGAATGATCGCATGGTGATAAGCTGGCGGGGCGTGCACTTAGCAAGTCCTATTAAGATTCTTCTTGGTATCACTGTGTCTTTGAGCATAAGAATATCCTTTCCTCTGGGTACAGGGAAGGTTCCTCTGGAATGAAAGTCTTATGGCCGACTTTAGAGGAAGGCCAGTTGAGGCCTTGCACAGGCCTGAGTGCAATAGTAACTGCCGTGAGGACACAGGCAAGAATGAGGAAGAACAGGCCTGATGACACAGGAAGGTCACCCGCTTTGGGGGAGAAGATGAGAGAGACTTTCGTGTTTCTGCTGTTTTCTCAACTGCCAAGGTGCCACATTTGGGGGTACTCTGTCCTGAACCCCATCACTGGCTGTAGTACATCTTATTAATGACTCTTCTCATGTTATGTTTATTACTTTTTTATAAAAAGGAATGCATGAATGAAGAGTCTCAAGCTCGCCATTTATAGCATGGGGCAAGAGGGCTTGGAAGTATTTGAGGACAATGTTCAAATCTGTAGGATGTCTCATGACAAATTTATAATGATGATAGATTATTTAACCCTAAAAGAACAGGTTGTTCTTTATTTGTCAACATCTTCAAGCAAAGCTTTGTAACTGAAGTTAGGATACGCATAGGTTTGTTTGCAAATCCACCTCCCTCCTTAGAACAGATAGTTTTTAGTAAAAGGGAAAATGAGAAGTGTGCAGAGACACGATTTCTCCCACAGGACGACTTTAGAAAAGGACGGACACTTTGGCTGTGTCTACTGTGTCCTCCTTGTGGGGTCTCTGAAGTGTAGGTAAGATCAAATGAGGAAGAATCTGTGAGGAATGTGGGCTGATAATTGCTTGGAATGATAAGATTCTATAAAGTCATTACCATTCTCAAAATGACTCCCCCAAACACGTACGTCTCAGCTATATGGAATGTACAAGTCCTCAAACACACTGTGCCTTTTTCTTACCCCATTGCAATACCCATCTTTCTGCCATTTTAGACCCAGAACAAAGACTCCTTTCTTGCATTTTCCTAGCTCTATCCCAGGAAAAGTTGACTGTTTGTTCCCCTAGCACCTCAGAATTCACATCACAATGTAGTATAATTATCTGTTAGTATATATCGGTCCCCCAGCCAGTGTGTCAGCAGCTGGTAAGAGAATCAGAGTCTGCTTTTTATTCATCTCAATGTCCTTAGCACCTAGAAAAATGTGTGGCACATTGTAGGTCATCAACAAGTAATACATTAATAATTAAAAAAGAGCTGTCCTTAAACAGGATCGGTTAGATGGGAAACAAAGGCTGTGGACAATTTTCTTTATAGTTAGTGGTTGATGAAATACTGAGAAACTTGACCCACAGAAATAGGACTCGGGGCTCCATAGGTCAGAGCTAAGTTGGTTACTGGGATTTCCTTTTCAGCCACTTGTTAAACTACAAGAACAGTTTCAAGACTTCACATCTCAGGCTCCCAAGACCCCGAATCCCAGAGTGAGTTCAGGGCCATGAGAAACATCTCATTTCTGAGCACTCAGAACACTTTTGTTTCCAAGAGCTAGAGGAAGTTTTTTTCCTTTAATTTTTTAAATAGGATTGGGTAAGGATACTTGGAACTCTAATCAGAAACAAAAACCCCGAGATCAGATTGGAACTCAGTTCAGAGACAAGAAGGCCATTTATAAAAACAAATTGGATGAAACTCTTGTTATAAAAAGGAAACAGAAAAGGTGAAGTATTTAACCATCCATATTTATAATTGTTTAGAATATGGCAGACTGATTAACAGCAAGGGTTTTAGAAGCAGATAGACAGAATCAGAAAGTAAGGAAGGGTGTGAATACTAGCTCACCTACTTATTTGAGATAAGACTTACCCAAAGTTATCTTACCTCTGAGGATAGAAGTTTTGGAGGCAGATGCGTGATTTTGGAAGGGTTTCCTTGCCCAGACTTGAAGGAAAGCAGATACACACGATTCACTAAATACTTACTGAGCTTCTACAATATGGAAAACCCTGAGGCGAGTAAAAAGTGGAAGAAGCTCCAGTTTCTGCCACTAACAAGGTTATAGCTGAGTTAGGAAGACGTGTATAAATAGGTCCCAATCTCCCAGTGTTCACACTTCCATGCTCTATTAATTCAAGATTGCTTAACACCTATATTTGTAAGTGTTTTCGCACTTGGTTTGTTTCACATAAGTCCATAAGGTTGTGACTTAACACTGGAGTGGAGGCTACTGGCGTCAACTATTAGTATTGACACGACTTTTCCAACAACCATCAAACCAAAAGAAAGGGACTGTTCCACCCCAATAACCATTTCTCATTTCCATTAGCTTTTCCCTATGTGTGTTCCTTTCTGTTCAAGTCAACAAATGTTTATTGGCTACCTATTATAAGTATGTTGTTATTAGTTAGCCGTTACATAGAAATGAAAGTCAATTTCTGTTCTCAAGGAACCCACAATCTGTAAAGATGTATAAATAATCCAGCAATTCCATCATAGAAGGGAAGGAGAGAAAAAAGGTGTGACAATGAATTAGGCATCTCGGCTGAGTCAATATGCTTGTTATGATAAATTTTATGCATGGACAACAGAAGGCTGAGGATGGGCATGTGACCTGAGAGTCTTTTACTTTGGAATTTTCCAAACTGCAATTAAGGGGGGAGATCCTTTATCTAATGCTCTGAAGCTGTAAAGATGCAAAGCTGGACATGGCTAACAGTCAATTGCCCCATCTTGAGAGAAGTAAGTCTATATTAGAAGAAATTAAAGTTAATAGAAAAAATAATAAAAAGGATAGCTGAAGATCATCCTTATTCATTTATTCATTCAATAAATATTTATTGAGTGTCTAATATACATCAGGCATTGTTTCAGATGCTTAGGAAATACCAGAGAATAAAATAAAATAATAAGAAAATAAAATAAAATACCAAAAAGCAAAAACAAAAAAACCCACCTCACTTTACTCATGGAGTTCATGGTATAAGCAGATAATAATTTGAAAATATAATGAATAAGTACGTTATTTATCATATTAGCATATGTGCTATGCAAAAATTAAGTTAGGGTAAGAAAGATCTAGAGTTTGGTAAGTGGTGCTAGTGGTAATTTTATATAGCATGGTAAGGTTAGCTCTCATTGTTAACAAAATTTGAGCAAGAAACTGAGGGAGATGAGAGAAGATGGGCTGTCAGTGGAAAGAACATTCCAGTTAGAGGACGTAAGGGGAGTAGGGAAGAGGTAGGAAGAGCAGCTCTGAAGTCCCTGAGGCGGGTGTTGAGGGAGTGAAGTGAAGGATGTGGAAAGTTGTTGAAAATCAGGTGAGAAAAGTAGTGAGAGGCCAGATTCTGAAGGTCCTTGTAGATTATTGAGGCTTTGGCCTTTATTCCTAGTGGAATGGGAACCACTGGAAAAACAGAAATAGAAAGTCAGGTAATCTGAGTTTTGTCCCGAAACCGTCACAGCAGCTGCTGTGTAGAGGGCAGGGCGGGAGGCCGACACCTGGAAGAAGCTTAAGAAGGAATAGTGACTCCATCAGGTGGATCAGGAGCAGCGGCTGTGAATACATTTTGAAGGGAATATTTTGGGAAAATCCTGGGAGAGAATGGAGAAACTACTCCTCAGACTGAGAGGGAACTGAAAGGCCTAACATGACTCAGACAAGTCCAGCTTGGCGAGTTAGATGATTTTATCTGACGTTACTGACAAGGGAACTTGCTCCTGGGCATCAGAGGAATTTCTTCTAGGGGAGCCTTCTTGCATGCAAAACCCACATCTGCCCACCCTATGCCTTAAATCTCTTCCCAATGGAAGTTTTCACACTGTTGTTCACAGTGAAACTAATCATGCAGGGACGGTACCATCATCTTACGCTGTCGTCCAACCTGTTATGTTAATGGTACTATGGTTTTCCTGTGGGTGGGTATTTCAGTATGACAGTTTGCTAAAAGGTGCTATAGGATAACCAGAGCCCCTCTAAAGCAGCCAGAGTTGCTCTGAGCAGCTGTTTCAGGACAAGAAAGTGCTGGGGCGCCCAAGGAAGTGCTGGGCACTCCCCCCCACCGCCCCCACCAGTTATCTTGGCTCCTGCAGAGTCTACTTTTTAACAATTTTGCCAGCACTCCAGGCCAGCAGTGTTTCCATTATGTGGTGGGGAGCTGGCATTTTCCCCTCAGGTAGAACCAAGAAGATTTCCCAAAAGGGAGAAGTTAAACAAGGTGAAGGGTCGTTGTCGGAGCGCCTGGAGGATGGGGTTGCTCTGAACCCATGTTGAGAACTGCAGATGGACTGGGAGGGAAGCATAAAACCCAGTGAGGGTCATGACAGATTTCTGGTTTCCAACTGACAGTTACATGGAAATACGATAAGGAAAGTTGGATACTTGGGTCTCCGGCTGACGAGTGAGGTTTGGATTGGAGATATAGATTTGTGGGTCCATAGCACATGTGTAGAAAATTAAGGCAACAAGGGCAGATGAGATTAAGGGGGTGCAGTAGAAATGTGAAAGGACCGAGGACCCAGCACAGCCTTGGGACACTCTCAGAAGTCAGATGAGAGATGTCTGAACTGGGACACCAGGGAAGCAGGAGGGCAGCCCCAGGGGCGTGGGATCCGAGTGAAGAAAGAGCGTCGCGAGGCACACGCTGCTGGCAGGTCACGGAGGCGGAGGGCTCCGAGCGACGTAGAGCAAGGAGATCACTGGCGGTCTGAACAAGACAAACTTCTGTGGAGAAGTAGAGGGAGAAGCCTATTTGGAGGAGGCTGTGTAGAAAACGGGAGGAGTGAAATGAAAGGTAGTAACTATAAGGTTGGCCAAACTAACGCCATCTTAAAAAGCCATTCTGTGAGACTCTGTCACAGGTGCAGGTAACTCAGATCAGAGACATGCTGCAGGCTTGTCCTTGCGCTGGCCGGATTACAGACCTACTCGCCTGAGAGAAAGATGTGGACACTCTGATAAGAAGAGCAACAGGAGCGTCCCAGTAATGAGATAGCCTCTTTGACGTCCTGATGAGAACAAGTTTGGTGACCCTTGGTAGAAACCAGCTCCCCCTCAGCTCTACCAGCCTCTCTCGCTAAGGGCCCCCCAACATCCTTTAGATCTTAGCCCACTGGCACCCAGTGTCAAAATAAATGCTATCACCTTTGTTACACTTTGGCCCTGAGTGTTCTGATCTGCTCCTTTTCAGTTTTTACTTATTGGTAACTACAGACAAATCTTTCAGAAAGTTTTACTAGAGAGGGAAACAAAGAAATGGGGCAATGACTGGTGGGAGATTTGTAAGCAAGGGCAAGGCATACACACACAGACACACACAGATATATGTGTATATACACACACATAGAGGGCAAGGCATACGCACACAGACACACACAGATATATATGTATATACACACATAGAGGGCAAGGCATACGCACACAGACACACACAGATATATATGTATATACACACACATAGGGGGTGCCAAAAAGTGTACACATATTTTAAGAAAGGAAAAATCTGTATTAAAATAATAATACTCAATTTATACTGATAACATTTGTTATCTTGTATTTTGTATCCTTTCTTATAATTGCAGAAGTCAACCACTAATTTGAGTATTACACATTCTCATAGGGTATATGTGTGTGTGTGTAGTATGTGTAAAGAAATTACAGGAAATTGGCTCACATGATTATGGAGATGGACAAGTCAAAAATCTGCAGGGTGGGCAGCAGCCTGGGCCTCAGAGCAGAGTCAGTCCTCGGTTCAAGGGTGAAGGCCATAAACTGTAGGATTTCTTCCTGCTCTTGGGAAAACGGAAAGGGTCCATCTTTTTCTTCTACTCAGACCTTCAGCTATTGGATGAGGCTTACTCACATCCTGGAGGGCAATCTGCTTTACTTATAGTCCTCTGATTTATTAGAAGCCAATTTTATCTAAAAACCCTTTGCAGAAACATCCAGACTAATGTTTACCCAAATATCTGGGCTGTGTGGCCCAAAGAAGTTGATACATAAAAATCACCTTCATAGATGGGATCATGTGTGCAAGAGGAGGGGTGGGACAGGGGCCTGGATTATTCTTTGTTAAAACAGGATGGGACAGTGAAGGCAGGGCCTCGTGCTGGTCAGTGGCTGACTGTGGTGCAGAGGGTCTGTGAAAGTTCTCTTCAGAGCACTTCAATTTTCTTGTAAAGTAGGAAGCCAGGTCATCTGAGGAGAGTGAATGCGGGGAACAGGTCTTAAGAGTTTGAGAGAAGGACAGAAAGTGTACGTTAGTTGTCCAGGAATGTAGAAGAGTGAGTGGGGAAGGTTAATGATTACCGGGCAGGATTCGGGATCACCCCAGGTTTGAGTCCGTTAAATTTAAGCGAAGTTAACAGGCAGTCTGGTGTATTTTTCTCCATCCAGGTTCAGCTGCACAGGCTGTGTGGAGAAGGCAGAGTGTCACATTAGTGGAGTTTTGGTTTTGCCCTTGAACTCTGTGGAGAATGAGAGGAACAAGATGGGAAGGAGAGAGATAAGGGGTGAGGATGATGATTGGCTGTGGATTTGAAGCTGGGAAACAGGCTGGTCACTCAGGGGCGGAAGGGCTGGGAGAAGGTGGGGGTAGCAAAAGGCCCCACTGGCACCCATTCCCGTTCCTGCCACACCTGCAGCCACTTGCATTCCTGACCTCAGTGATGTGGGCACTTTCCCTAAAATAGCACAGGTAGGGTTTTGTTACTTAAAGCTGAAAGAATTCTGTCAATTTTGGCAAAAACTATAAAAAGAAGAAAAAAAAAAGGTGGGTACGTACCTGGCCAAATGTCTAGTGGTCAGTCAGGTGTTTCAACTCTCACAATGTTTCAGAATTATGATCAAAGTGTATACTTTTAAAAAATGCCCATTTCCCACTCCTCAGGATCTGATCCAGTTGGTGAGGAAGGAAGACACTGGTTTCAGAATGCCCTGTATGCTCACCCTGGGCTGAGAACTGTAGTTGGAAACCCTCTCAACTGAAGTCTTTTATGACAGTTGCAAATTATTTATATGCTGCAAATTAACCTTTGAACTAAGTGATCAGTTATTGTTTGGATTATGTCTTCATGCAACTGGGCTATTTGTGGGGGAAGGAACGTGTTCAGATTTCCTCTGGATAGCTTTTACAGCTCCAGCAACCAGCTGTGGGTAGGCCGGTGTGGACTGTGCGGGTCCATTCTGCCGCTCCTCCCCACCCCCACCCCCCACACGTGTGATGGCTGCCTCTCTCGAGGAGCTGGCCGTGGGGCTTTTATTGGTGTTATTGTTTGTTTTGTGTTTATTATGGTGAGTATATTGGTTTTAGATTTATGGTTCAATGGTTTTATACTTTATGGTAGATGAATACTTTATTGCAAATTAAGTCTCCTTAAATAATCAGTGTGTTAAGTATGCCCCCTTTAATAGGAATTTATAGCACAGCAGTGGGAAATACTGGAAAGAGCTTTGATCTGCCTGTCAGCAGAGCTGTGCTCCAGTTCTGTTCCCACCATCTCTCAGCCCTGAAACTCTAGGCAAGCTCCTCATCCTCTCTGCCTCCCAGTCCTCCTCTGTAAAATGAGGGGCCAGGATTGGTGCTCCAGGGTTTATTGCAATGCGAATACTCTATGACTGAAAAAAAGTTTCTTTTATTTTTTTTCCAAATTATTTTTCAGATTTAGAGGTGTGATATGTTTTGGTTTCAGGGTGGTCTGCTGGTCCATCTATGATTTGTGAACCCCCCATGCCCCATTTGTGATGCAATGTGAGGATGTTCCTTCTCTCTCTCTCTCTCTCACACACACACACACACAAATATAACTGAGGAAATGAAATGATAATGAGGGAGAGAGGAATGCTGAGAACCTTGGGGCTTGCTCTACTGCAGAAAGGAAGGAGCAAGCCCTGTTGGTCCCTGTTGTTCTGGGAAGACTTGAGAAGGTGGTGGCACCTGACTCAGTGTGCGCTAGGAGGAGCTGGATCTCAGTTTCCAGGGAGACTAGAGCTTTCCTGTGAGTGTTCAGCTGGGTTTGGGGCCTGAAGGTGGAGGCCTGGGCAGAGGTGTGGAGTTGGGGAAGTTCCAAGTTACATTTGGGGGAAGGTAAAACTGATCAGTTGGCCTTGAGGAGCAGAAGAAAAGGCTGGAACTTCAGCAGGTATGGATGCTGACCCATGGGGCAGCCCGCAATGTTGCTGTGAAGTGTAATAGATGGAGTACATCTAGTTTCCACGTTATTTTTTATGAAATGTTGAATAATTAAATTTTGAGGGGAGTGGAGACAGGGGGGACTAAAAAATCTTTAGGAAAAGATGGAATATAAAATTGAGTTTGTGCATCCCTGAAGGCCATGCAGAGGTTAGTGTGCTGGTCATCAGCTTCTGGGCTCTCAACTTATATGGACTTTATTGATCTTTTTTCTAAAATTGATAGTCCAAGAACATGTGTGGGTGCCAAGAGTCGTTCTTACCTCATCTTTTATCATCTTTAGACTCCCACTGAAAATCTCTACGTGGGGAGAAAAGTGAAGAGTCAAATATTTGCGTTTGTCACAATGTTTTAAATCAAGGCACCCTACTATCCCTTCCCATAGATTTCTTGAAGGGATTACATTCCAATAAACTTTACTTTTAAGGTTTAATAATAATACATCAAAATGGGCAATGCATTTTTTGTTTGGCTCAACTGAGTGCAAATAATGAGTATCTAACTTAATGATGATTTAGCCCAGAAGTATATTTTTAACAGAGTACCACGGTCACATGCCTAAAAGAAAATTTCAATTTCAATACTCATAATATTGTTGCAGAGCTATATTATGGGGTGATCTATAAAAGAATGGTATGTAGATAATAATCCTGTGCAACTAATCTCATAGGTTGTGGTTAAATTGGAAAATCTATCAGGAATTAGAACCATTCCAAGGTAGGTGATTTTTTTTACTGAGAGCTCTATTTTATTTGGTTTGGTTTGTTATAGTTTTATTTAGTTCTTTTAATGGTTAATTCAAATAGGTTATGCCTAAAATTAGAAAAACTTGGCTCATTGTAGTGTCTCACAATCCTAGCTCTCTGGGAGGCTGAGGCAGGCAGATCACTTGAGCTCAGGAGTTTGAGACCAGCCTGAGCAAGCGCAAGACCCCATCTCTACTAAAAATGAAAAATTACCCAGGTGTAGTGGTGCGTGCCTGTAGTCCCAGCTACTCAGGAGACTGAGGCAAGAGGATTGCTCAAGCCCAAGAGTTTGAGGTTGCAGTGAGCTATGATGATGCCATGATACTCTACCCAGGGTGATAGAGTGAGACTGTCACCCCCCCCCCAAAAAAAATTAGAAAGACTTGAATTCAAGGTTAACCACCTGCCAACATATAATCTTAGGTAAATTACTTAACTGATCTGGGTCTCGGTTTTTTCATAAGTACATTGAAGGCAATAAGAAACTACCTCATAGTTTTGATATAAGGGATAAATGAAATCGTACATGTGAAATGCATAGTACATTTTCAGGTACACAGAAAGCTCTCAGTGAATGTTTTGTCTGTCTCTCTCTCATTATATGTGAATAACTCGGGTTGTTTGTAGACCAGTCATTAAGTTAAATGTGACTGTAATCATTAAGTTAAACGTGACTGTAAAAGTAGCCTCTCTTGGAAAACTATTACCTTAAAGGTGAAAATATCAATGTTTTAATAAACTAAATATTAGAAATGCAGCAAAAGGGTAAATTACAAAAGAATTGCTCCTTGAAATATAAATAATACCTCTTTATTCACCTCTGTTTTAGATTTTTGCCCATTGTTTATGTGTCCCTATCTGTCTCTCTATCTGCTAACTAGAAACAACTGGAAAACATACATTATTTGCTAGTAGTTTTTTTTTTTTTTTTTTTGGCCAGGGCTGGTTTGAACCCACCAACTCCATGTCCATATGGAGCTGGCACCTTACTCCTT
This sequence comes from Galagoides demidoff, assembly GCA_963574575.1. Taxonomy (NCBI): domain Eukaryota; kingdom Metazoa; phylum Chordata; class Mammalia; order Primates; family Galagidae; genus Galagoides; species Galagoides demidoff. The sequence continues at coordinate 24,384 of CAUYQV010078317.1, forward strand.
TGAGCCACAGGCAACACCCATTATCTGCTAATAGTTATAGCAGCAAATAATGAAGTGGGTAGAGAAGATATTTGGGAAGAAAAAATGCTGCAAGATATTTTGGTTAATTTTGTTGATAAGATTAATGAATTAAAGTTACCTAAATGCTGATTGGAGGGATTTGAACTTTTATGGGCATAATGACCATGAAAAATGGTTACCTCACAAGAAGAGTAAGACTATAATACTGTATCGATCTGTGCTGTAGCCAACAGCTGGTAGCCTTGGGTTACTGCATCATTTAACGAAGGTTGCAAATGCATTATGAAAACAGTGAAGTAACCTATTTCCTTATTTATTTGTATTTTGTTTTTTTCCAGCTAATTCCACCCGGGTATTGATAATTTATTGTCTTAATTTCCTCAGATATAAATTATTATCAGCATTATAAAAATGGTAGAATTTTAAGGAGCTAGTTGTTTGTTTAATGTAACATTGAGCATTAAATCTATAATTGGAAACAAGTCGGAAGAGCCAACAGTATGATCACTCGTGAATTGGTAGGTTTATTCTCACATCACGTCAGAAATAATTTTAATCCATCTCTAATGACTCCTTTAGGCTTCTGTAGATTTACAAATAATTGTTTTAGATAAAAGAAAATGACAATTATAATTATTAGTGCACTAAAAAAAAAAAAAAAAAAAACCACTATAGTAGGTTTTGAACTCTAATTAGGGTAATTACCATACCATGTGACTTTCCATAAGCTGAATGTGTATGTTCTGTGCTATCATTTATAACAGTTTTAGCAAACTAAAGAAATTTTCACATTTGCAAATTTGGAAGGCGGTTCAGAATCTCAACTTTGGAACATGCTTGTCTTTCTCATTTCCTGCCTCCCTCAAAAACCCTGCATTTCTGCTCACCGTGGAATATGCATAGGAGTGAACGGTTTGAAGAGAGTACTGTATACAGTTCACACAAGGTCTTCTTGGGAAGATGGGACTACATCTTCAACCATATGGAGTGCTGAAATTTTGGGGAACAAACCCAAATGGTAATCTGAAGTCTTATTTAGGAAACAAAACTTGTAAGACTAGAAATAGACCAACTCCTAAATACAGTATATTCTGGTTTATGTGCATTCTGGTGTAAAACACATGTCACTAAGCAGGGCTTTAGGTGGTCAGCAAAGGGAAGGCAGAATTTGTGCCCAAAGAATGTGTCCATCCTTCTGCAATCTGACTAAACTCTTCTAGTTTGATAATTTCAAGTCTTTTCTGCCATAGTAACAAATCTGTACTTACATATTTTTTTGATATTGTCAATCCCTTTTAGAAAATAAGTGTTCATTTTAAGACATTTCCTCCCCCACCCAGCTTTATTAAGGTCTGATTGGCAAATAATAAATTTTATATACTTAAGGTGATATGTATAAAGCTTGGTGTTTTGATATACGTATACTTTGTGCAATGATTCCCAGAACGAGCATAATTAACATATACATCCCCTTACATAGTTAACATTTTCTTTTGTAGTGAGAACCTTCAGGATCTACTCTTTTAGCAAATTTTAAGTATACGATACATTATTAGTAGTATAGCTACTGAGGTCTACAGCTGATCTTTAGAACTTATTCATCTCAGAACTGAATGTTTGCACCCTTTCACTAGCAGCTCCCCTATTCTCCACACTTCAGCTTCTGGCAGCCACCATTCTGTTCTCTGTTTCTTTAAGTTCAACTTTTTTAGATGCCACATAAAAATGATATCATGTAACGTTTGTCTGTCTTTGTCTGGCTTCATTCACCTAACATACATGTTGTTGCATATGGCAGTATTTCCTTTAAGTCTGAATATACTCTATTATAATTTCTTTAACCATTTGTCCATTGATGGGTACTTAGGTTGTATCCATATATCCTGTCTTTTGTGAACAATGTTGCAGTGAGCATTTTAGTACAGATATCTTTTGAAGATACTGACTTCATCTCCTTTGGGTATATACCTAGTTTGTGGGATTGCTGGATCATATGGTAGTTCTATTTTTAATTTCTTGAGGAGCCTCCGCACTGTTTTACATAACGGTTGTACCAATTTACATTCTCACCAACAGTGTGCAAGAGTTCCCTTTTCTCCACACCCTCCCCAATACTGATTATCTTTTGTCTTTTGATCATAGCCAATCTAACAGGTATGAGGGGACATACCGGAATACTGTTGATCACATTTCCCCAGTGATTGGTGATATTGAGTTCCTTTTCATGTACCTCTTGACCATTTTATGGTATTATACAAATATCTATTATAGTCCTTTGCCCATTTTTTAGTTGGGTTATTTGTTTTTTACTATTGAGCTGTATGAGTGCCTTATATATTTGGGATATTAACCTCTTATATGATACATGTTTTGCAAATATTTTCTCTCAGTCTTTAGGCCTTTCATCTTGTGAATGTTTCCCTTTGTTGTACAGAAGCCTTTTGGTTTCATGTACTCTTATTTGTTTATTTTCACTTTTGTTGCCTGTGCTTTTGGTGTCATATCTGAAAAATCATTGCCAAGACCGATGTCAAGGAGTTTTTCCTCTATGTTTCCTTCTTGGCGTTTTACAGTTTCAGGCCTTATGTTTGAGTCTTTAATCCATTTTAAATTGATTTTTGTGTGTGGTGTTAGATAAGGGTTTAATTTCATTCTTGTGTATGTAGATATCCAGGTTTACCAACACCATTTATTGATGAGACTCTACATTTCCCATGTGTATTCTTGCACAGTTGTCAAAGATTAGCTGATCAAAATGCTCTATGTGTGGGTTTATTTCTGGGCTTTCTACTCTGTTCCATTGGACCATGATTCTATTTTTATGTAAGCATTTTTGATTGTGAATTCAGAAATCTTATTTCCACATTTCAGTTCTAAATATTATCATATAAAAATTCTCTGGAGTATTGATTCTCAGGCTTAAAAACTTGAAATAAATTTGTGAACTCCTGTTGTAATTTTTATATTTCCCCCCCAAAATGATCCATGTTACCCATGATATGCTGCTGTGATAGAGTGCAAAGAATATTTAAAAAGAAGTTTGGAAAACAGGGTTCCAATCTCTGGACTTCTGGAGTGATATACTTCTCAGTAGTTAGCTACTTTATATTAATGCAAATGATTTAACAACTCTGAGCCATAGTATTTGTCCATAAAATAAATAATTTTGTATTTCTTAAGCTCTAAGATCCATTCTAGGTCTAAATTTCCATTTCCATAAAAGTCTAACATCCCATGCTCTTATTATATTTTTCTTATAAATAATTTAGCTATTAGCTTCTTTGCTAGTTCTTATAACTTGACATACTGCTGTTTTTTCTTGCTGGTCATTTCTTTGATTTCTGGTGCAGTTAATGGAGAGGAACACATTGAAATTTATTTTTGCAAGATAGTGTAAAAAGTATAGATATTTAGAGATGAAAGCAGTCACAAACAGCATGCAGACCACCCATTAAAAGTGAGAAAAGTGATGGGCAGAAGCGTTCAGGGATTAGGTTTTGGTTTAGTGGAAGATTTATTAACTCAGAAATTGGCAAATTGACGACCTCTGGCATTTTGTCATGCATGTCTCCTTGTAGCTGTGACATCGACTATAATATTTCTACCATTATGTAATCACCAGTTTGCCACATTTCAGAATGCATCTTTCATCCTGGTGAGCTACAGTGGACCCGGATTTGTGTAGCCAGCTTTCCCCCTTGTCCTAGAGTGTAAAGCTGCCCAGGCTGGGTAGGCATCCTAAGAGTTATGGATTTTCTTCCCCTTTCCTCTTTCTACATTGCATCAGAGGCCCAGGGTGCTTGGTGAGCTTCTGGGTCAACCATTGTTCATCAACAAAACCTGCCTTGGGTGTGGCATCCTGGAAACCACAGTCAGGATTGTCTGAGGTCCCAGGTGAGAAGCAGTGTGTTGGAAGGAGCAGTAACCAAAGACGTTGCCTTTTTCCAGAGAGACATTGATCTCTCAGCTTCAGTAGGCCTTAGAATTTTGAAATCTAATTATCCTGATAGTTATTAGGACAGCAGTAATCCTGTGATATCACTATTAAAAACAGTAGTGTGGTTCAAACATGATTCCATTTGATCCTCTCCACGATGAGGAATGAGGCATGAGTTGTTACATCCTTTCTACAGATGTGCAATTTGAAGATGGAGGCTAACTTGCCAAATTCACACAGTGAGCTACTGTGTGTGCTCTTTGCCTGCTTCTTGCATTTTAAAATAGAAGAAGGGGGGGAAAGAAGTACGTTTATTGAGTATGCCCTGTGTGCCAAATATCTTGCTAGGTGCTTTGGTATATTATGTTCTTAAATATTACATAAATAAATAAATTCAAAGAATATGAAACACTCTTATAACAAGGGGAAATAGATTATTATCCCTGTTTTATAGATGGGGAAACCACTGAGGTTTAGAGAAGTTAGGAGAGATGTTTCAGGGCTATATAGTTAATAACTATGTGAGACTTGAACTGTTTGTTGAACTAAGGTAACAAATGAATTTTACCTGAAGCATTAGCTTTAATCAGTTGATTGTAGTTGTCTGTAGCAGCATAGAGGATTCGGGGGGTGTGCCTGGGCTCACTGGGAAAAAGCATCTCATTCCACTAGTGATTTTTTATCACAGGAGGGAGGGGGAGGCAGCCCTCCAACCATTTATTTCTTGTCCTTGAAACGGACACTCTCTAATGTTCCTTTCAACTCCACAAGCCTCTTAGTCTAGGTAAGCATAGGATTGTGTCTTAGCCTCCATATCTCTGGAACAGAGCCTGAGACAGAGGCTTGTGTAGAAGGAGTCTGATTGGGAAGCCACCTCAGGAAGCAGGAGCAGAGACTGGGAAGGAGGACAAACCAACACAGGGTGTGTTGTGGAGGTGGCCCGGACACACACAAGGCAAGCTTCACAGCCTGTGTCTGAGGACTGCCCTGTGGAAGGATCAAAGAGGTCAGAGCGCTGAAGCACAAGCTCCCATGCCATGCTGGATGAAGGCAGCTCTCCTCCGCACTATAGGGTGGCATGTGTGGGAACATTCAGGGGTTTGGGAGGGGGTCTCCTTTGCTCTATATCTAGGAAGCTCAGAGATAGAGAAGCCAGCTATGCGGATCAGAGGGGAGGTGCTGTGGGGGCCTGGGTCCCCAGGATCTGCACTCAGGGCAGTTGTCCCAAGAAAAATCTCAGACTCAGTGATCTTGAGTGAAATAACCGATGGAACCTGTGGGAGGTTTATGCTGTAACTAGCAGCATCTTAAGTGCAACCAGCAAGTTGCAGCCCTGGCCATTCTCCTGGTGGTCTCTTTTTTTTTTCAATCAAAAATCATAAATCATGTCAACAACATAATACATAAACTTAATTCGAGTTATTCAAAGCAAGGTGCTCAGAGTAATCATTAACAGTCAGAAGAAGGGAAACAAAGGAAGGGAAAGGAAAATCGTGCTGCCGTGTTCATGCAGGCACCCCGTGTGGTTACAACATGGACCTTACAAATTGGGGATGAACTTGCCTCACTCACTTCAGTGTTTTCTCTCTATGCCTGGGCAGGACTCAGGCAATGGTAATCGCTGGTTGCTAGGCATTCTGTTATCCACCACCAGATAACAAGCAGGCCATCTGTGGCACTTGGGGCGGGGGGTGGGGGAGTGCAGGATCCTGGACTCTGGTCAATGGGATCCCCAGAATTGTAACCCTGAGCCTGCTGGGTGCCAGACGTCCTGTGTAGACCACCAGGCTATTGCTAGCCTTGAGGGGTTTGAGGAACTTGGATGTGGTCACCAAGTGCTTCAGAATTGCTTGGCCTAAACTACACTACAGGCCTGATTCCCAGGAGGTGCTGCAAAGCTGCACCCAGCTGACCCTGGTAAGGGCCTGCACTGAACTCGGTTAGCCCAGTGAAGGCTGGGAGGATGCTGAAATGTCCCCTCTGGGACCTGGACCGTAGGTGATCTCTGTAACTCTGACAGGCCTGGGAGAACTCCACGAACCTTGTAAAGGTTGTGTGTATGCTAGAGAAGTACTGATGACATCAGTCTCAACTACTTCCTGTACTTTCCCTCTCTATCTTTTTTCTATAAGAAAAGTGGGCTATAAATATCATTCTGTAAGAGACTAAGCATGTTGGGAGTTAATCCTATTTTCCTGAGTACCTACGAGGGGCCTGCCTCTATGCTAGACTCTTTTAGCCCGTGATTTCGCACAATCCTAAACACACCATGGTGAAGTTGCTGTTACTGTCCTGCCTTGTACAAGGGAAACTGGGTTCAGGGCCTAACTGAATGGCTCAGGCTGGCCTTGCAGAGCAGTGGAGCTGAAACTCAAACATGCCCACAGCTATATCCTAAGCCCATATTCTTTTAACTCTGCTGTTTTTTTGGCTTTCTGGCAAAACGAAAAAGGTTTGGCTAGTGCTTGAGCTCTCACCCAGGGACTCTACAAGATGAACTCGCTTTTGGGACTCAGGATTGTCACCACCCTCCAAGTGAGTCAACCGGAGGTCTGGCTGGGCTCCACAGCCAATGCTGGAAATCCCCCTTGCATGTCACACACAGAGATGCCTTTCTGAGCCCACGATTCTTGAAACTGACTGAGTAAGCACAATCTGAATTGAAGTTTCTTAGAAACTGCACATTTCTTTTTTTGTGATAGCTAGAGGGGCATATTTTCTCGAGTAGTCAAAACCATAAAGATGAAACAGCATGTTCAAAGTTACAAAGAAAATTAGTGTCAACTTTACTGAGTCACAGTGGTCTCCTTTAAAGATGTGAATTTCGTGATCTCTAAGGTCCTTTCCTAGCTAAATTGTATGATGCAGGGTCTACATTGAAACAGGCAGTGAGGTGCTAGAGGGCAGGGGCTTGTTTCAGCATTTGTTTTCTCAGCCCTTGGCAGGATCTGTGTTTGCCACGGGCCAGCAGACACAGAGCTGGCGGGTCCCTGAGCCTCATTCCCTTCCTCTACACCCCAACAGCTCTCCTGGTGCCAGCACCTATACATTCTTCTTCCAAAACAAACCCTGAGTTTAAAAAAATGTGTAGGTGTTCATTTCTGGTTTAGCATGAAGGACCTTAAATCAGTGCATTCTCTCCCTTAGGTTTATATGCATGGTGAGATTTAGAGCTAATTGTGAAAATAAAAGATGTGCCCTGTTACAGACTCTTCATCAGTCAGCCACCTCTGTTTTTGAAGAACAGAACTCTTCTGAAACTCTGAAATCATCCCACTAGACATAAAACTCAAACTGCCTGCACTTTGTAGACCAAGAACGAATGCTTTCCATTAAGAATAAGAGAAAAAAAAAGGAAGAAAAAGAATGAAAATGAATTTGTACATGAAGTAGAAATACTGGCCCCGGGCACTACTGCAGAAGCTGGAAACTCCATCCCCTGGTCACTTGCTGCAAAACCATTGGTTCCAAAGTACACAGGGTGAGCAAGTGATGTAACTGCTTAGCACAGGGGTCAGCAAACTGTTGCCTGCAGGCCAAGTCTAGCCCCCTGCCTGTGCCTCTTTTTGTTTGATACATAAGCTAGCTAGGAATTTATTATTATATTTTAAACTCTGTGCATGAGAACTATATGGAAATTTTGTTCCCCTCTTATTATATCCATACTTATATAATACAGGGTGGAGGTAAAGTTTGTGTGCAATTTAAAATAGCTTAACACAGTACATTGCACATGAACTTTATGGACACCCTGTATGATTTGATTCGTTCCACAAATTTAAAATTTTTACTATTCAGCTCTTTGCACAAAAAGGATGCTGGTTCCTGGTTAAGAGGAAAAGAGACCAGACGCTAGGAGGACTCAGAGGGCTGTGGGAGAGACTGAGGAAAGCCAAGTGGTGTCACGTACCAAATGGAAGAAGCAAAAGGTCATTCGCTAATCACTTGAAGCACACGCATCCTTTACGGACTGGCTAGCTTCCACCTAAACCAGCATGGAGTTATTTATGTTAAAACACACGCCTGTACACACGTGAGTGGACACACACACACGCACACACTGCACACATGCACACACCTCACAGTTGGCCTGCTAAGAGGGATACGTAGCCTTGAACTCAAATCCCAAATCCCAGGTCTGCCATGAATTTTCCACGTGATTTGGCAGGTTCCTTCCCCCCTGGCATCACCATAGGTCTTCGGGACTCTCCATGTCCTGAAATTGCTGTGGAACATGTAATTCTTAAAACCAGTGGTTTCTTGCTTCTCGGGCATCCCTGGTTTCCATACTGCTGCTCGCATGATCCTTCATGATTTTGGAAACCCCCTGCAGGTACATAGACTCAGTCTTCATCTCCCTGCTCTCCTTTCTTTACACTTCCCCTGAAAGATCTTCTGCCTCCTTACATCTGAACACCTCACTCCTCTACCCGAACTCTGCGGGGGCTTTGGGTCACGGTGACAAGGTGATTGTCAGAGCACAGAGGCCTTTAAGTCAGGGGCGTCTCCATCCCCACCCACCTAACCTTCAGGCTTCTGGTCACGCCATCTTCCCAGAGAGTGGCCTTGCTCAACTGCCAGTCTGCTCTGTCCAAGCTTCCCTCCCGCTTGCCTGTGTCATCTCTCTGCTCACCTTTGCTGAACCAGCAACTTCTAGTTCATCAGGTCTCTGACTTGGCCCCTGCCTATTAAACAAATTATTTGAACATTGTTTAAAATTTCACAGACTTATTTTAAAATTTCACAGACTTATCGTTTTGAGTACTCCTGCAGATTTTAAAAATCTTATTTTTTGGCTAGACACAGTGACTCATGCCAGTAATCCTAGCATTCTGGGAGGCTGAGGTGGGAGGATAAGGTCAGGAATTTGAGACCAATCTGAGCAAAACAAGACCCCATCTCTACTAAAAATAGAAAATTAGCCAGGTGCAGTGGTGTGTACTTGTAGTCCCAGCTACTCTGGAGGCTGAGGAAGGAGGATTGCTTGAGCCCAGGAGTTTGAGGTTACTGTGATTTAGGCTGAGTCTGTGGCTCCCTGACCTAGGTAAAAGAGTGAGGCCCTGTCTCAAAAAAAATTATATTTTTTAATGTCATACATCCACAAATAATGTCACAAATATTTCAATATTAAAGTCAAGGTATCCTACACTTTGTGTGTGTGTGGGGGGGGGAGCTTTTTGTAACTGAATCTCGTGTGGCTCCCTTGTTTCAGACTTCCTGAGGCTGGCTTCCTACTGGGGCGAGAAGGCACAGCTTGCTGGGGACACATCCCCTCACAGAAGCTTCTTCCCATTCTTTCACCGCCTCTGTGCATGGGGCACCAGCCACACTGGCCCCTCTGTTCCTTGGACATACCGAGCTGGCTCCCTTTGCACCTTCCTCTTTTGACTAAGGATCAGCCCCCACATTCTCACAGTGGACTCCTGCATGTCATCCGAAATGAGGTGCAAGTGTCACCTCCGCAGAAAGGTCTCTCCCCCTTGCCCTTTCTAAATCTATCCTATCACTCTGTGAAATGAATCCATTTCATCTTCTTTTTCAACTACTTGTCCCAGTCTGAGAGTGTCTGGCCCAGGTATCTGTGTACTTGGTCTTGTCTGTTTGCTGCGACAGAGGCTGGGAGGCCTGTAAGTTGTCCCGCATGTGTTCACTCCTTCTGAGTGATGGAGCAAACGTAAGTCCACATGGTCAATGCCAATGTGCTGCTGTTCCTCACGGTGAACACAGGTCTCGGTGGGATGGGTTACATGCGTGGCTTTCAAAGAAAGTCCGTGTGTGCTTGGGTCATAAAGAGAGGAAGCCGTGTTAATACACAAGCACGAGGGGCTGGTGTGACACTCCATTTTAGCACAATGCCTCAGAGTTCCACAAGAAAGGAGCTATTTGTAACTTTGAAATTGAAAACAAACCTGGATAGTATTTAGCATTCCAAATTAGATATTTGGCATTCATTTCTGTCTTTGAAAAATCACTGTTAATACTTGTATAAGAAATTCCTGTCAGTCTTCCCAAATCTGAGTCTATTGTTTTCATTTTTAAAAACAATGTTAACTATTTAGAGAGAACCACTGAATTCTGGTACCTTCTGAGTACGAGTCTTCGTTTTGAATATTTAGCAAAGAAGAACATTTTAAGCAATGGGGAACCTTATCGTTTGACATTTACTTTGTCAAAGCTACTTTTAGTTTTTCCAGACTGGTAATTGTGTGTATGTGCACGTGCTATCTGTAAATTTTCACAATTTTCTTCTCACCCTTTAACTTATAGCACGAGTACAATAAACATAGTGAATTATCAGAGTACTCATCATCCCTGACTGGGAAACCTAAGTGAGGGGGTTCAGGAACAAGGCATTGATGGCTACTGTTAAAGTGTAGAAGTTGCTCAGATTGTACTTTTTCCATACATTGCAAGATAAATTATAATAAAAATTATGTATGAAATTTGACCCTATATCTGTGTATAGGGTTAAAGCTTCAGTCATATATATAGACTTATCTATGTTGAAAAAGGCATTTGGTTTTGCAGTTTCTCTTCAAATACTGTAGTATGTCATTTCATACAGAGAACATTAGGGAAGAATATTCTCTCCTTGAGTCCCATCCTGTATCTCTTACCACCTACCTTAGGTCTACACAATATCCCATATGTCTTTGCTCATTACCAGCATATTTTAAAGTCATTAGAACTCCATGGGTGGCAGAGACACATTGGAGAGCAGCTCATAATTAACATAAACCTCTCAGGGGGACTTCAGAGTTTAGCTTGGTTTACACATACACATACCTACACACACACACAACTTATTTTAACAGAAAGTTGGACAAGGCATTTAATTATGAAAAGATAATCCAAAGTATGGAGCCCTGTTTGTAAGTCACTTCCCCTACATAATTTTTCACCTGATTTCAGATGTGTACTGCTCAGGATCTAGCTAGATCAGTGATTTGCTTATAGAATCTGGAAACTTTTACAGTACTTTAAGATTCTTTTTCTGGTATACATCATGGATCAGGTAGTGGCATCTGCTGGCAATGAGTGATATTGCCTTCCAATTCTATAGGTAGACTGTCGTCACAGTACATCCCTGGATAGATGCATAGTGCTATTTATTTTTAAGAATAAACATATACATAAAAAGATAAATAGTAAAACAGAGTGGCAGTGATAATTGACATGTTGGCTCGTATGTGACATGGGAAGGAAGAAGTCGAACTTCTATTGAGAATACTGCTGGGTGCCTGCGTGCTGTTCTGTTCTGTCAGAGAGCTTAAAAGTTCACAGAGGTGGAGAAGCATGCCCAGGTTTACCGGCTGTGAAGCCAGGGCTCAAAGCAAAATTGATCCTGCGGTAGTTAGGATGTCCTAGTTTTTAAGGCAGAAAAGAAAAAGCTATCCAGACAAGGATTTGGACGGTAATAAGGACTCTCGTATCCCCTCAGTGCTCCTGTTACTGCTTCAGTTTTTCTGAAAGGCAGTTTTCCCATATGTATCAAAAGCCTTGACACATGGATGCCATTTGACTAAGCAATTTCAATTCTAGTAATTTATCCTTGGAAATAATCATAGAGGTGTTTGAGGACTATTAATGTATGGTGGTTATTTCATTTATATATATGCATGTTGCATTTGTTATAATAGTGAAAACTAAATAATCTAAATAAGAATCAGTATCAAAGGGTTGTTGACATAGATTATGGTAAATCCCTAAAATGGAATTACCGTCATCCGTTAAAAATATATTGTACTGAAATATTTAGTGGAATGAAAAATGTTTATGCCATATTATTAAGTAATGGAACAGCTTTCTATTTCTCTGAGTCATTTTCCTGAATAAAAGTCTGTATGTGTGTACATATATATATATGTATGTATGTGAATTGTGTGGGTTTATAAGAAACATATACCAAAATCCCAACAGTGGTTTTCTCTGAGAGATAAGATGACAGATCACATTTACTTTCTTCTTTTCCTTATCACTATTTTATAAATTATCTACAATGAAAACATGTTACTTTAAAAATTTAAAATAGCTTGTATTTTAAGAAAAGATTTAAAAGTCAGGTCAGAGGAAGCAACTGTGGATGCAGAATGAAGAGAGATCCGGTGAGAACAGAACCAGAGACTGGAGAGGGAAGAGTCCCTGCGGCAGGAACTTAAGGGCAAGTTGCGGCTCAACACCAAGAAGATGCCGCCATCGGCAGGAGGATGGTGTCCTGGTCTGGGGTGGAGGGAAGTCACGAGGCACACAAGGGACAGGTCGCATCCTGGATGCCCGCACGGGAGGGTACCTAGCCACGGGCCTGGAGAGTGGCCCCAGGATTACATCACCTTTGCTTAGATATTGGAGGACTTGGAAAAGAGCAAAACAGGCATAGGACTGATGCTGGGTGGTGGTAAGCCCAGGGTAGAAGGAGAAGCAGGGTCAAGTCAGTATTGGGTTACTAAATGACAGTCCCAGAACTTCCTGCCTTCATTTCCCCTTGACAAGGTGCAGACAAGCTTAGTTCTCTTTCCTGCTACCACATTAAAGAATCAGAGAGTCATTTGACTGCTGATAGCTGGAGCACAATGTACTGAGCATTGCTTAGGGGTATTAGTGTACTTGGAATAAGTTGGGAAATAGACAAGTGAAACTAAACTAACAGATGGAACCAATGTCTTCTTTTTTACTTAATATTCTCCTAGGAAGCAAAGGTGATGAAATTTGTTCCTTTGACTTCAAATGTCATTAAATGGAGATCATTTGAAATATTCACATGTTTTAAGCCAGGCATCCTCAAACTATGGCCTGTGGGCCACATGCAGCCCACCTAGGACATTTATCCGACCCGCCCGGTGTTTTTGCCACCACTGCCTGTCCTGCTTAGCAGCCAACTTGTCCTGGGGCCCTCAGTCCGTCCCTCTGATGGTCTGAGGGAGAGTGAACTGACACCCTGTTTAAAAAGTTTGAGGACCCCTGTTTTAAGCCCTTAAAAGGTTAGGGTTCTAAAGGTTTGGAAGGAAAGAGACTGTTAGAATTGGGTCAGTAGATCTGGATCAGGGGTGTCCTTATTTTGTTAGGACTTTATTTGCTTATCTGTGGTGTCAGATATCCGGAAAAGTATGCACAGACTTTTTATTTTTGCTAATCAGCTTTCCTTAGAGGTTGTGTATTTACTGTATAGCCTAAGACAACTCTTATTCTTCCAATGTGTGGCATAAAAGAAAAAAGACTGGCCACTCTTAATGGATCCTGTTTGCTGCTGTGCTGACTGGGAAACTCAGGTCTCAGCTCTGTTCTTATGAAGTGAGAGAAAGGTGGAGAATCCTCTCGGCCTTGAAACCTCCTGACTGTCTGCACCTAAATCTTGACTCTAGTTTTCATGTCTGTGCCTTCTCTCTTATCTACCCAGCCCCAGCTCCCAAGCAAAACAGCCTCCAGAGGAAGGTCGATCTCAGATGGTGAGACTGAGGGAGAGCAGTCTCCTGTCGCTCTTCCTGGAGTATCCTTATAGACTGCGCCGCTAAAAAGCGAGGAGCATTCAGCATTGATTTATTCATCTACTTATTCCTTCAAGAAACCTTGGACACCTAGTTTTGTGCCAGACATTGTGCACATTTCAGGAAAACAAAAATTTTGTAAGGTGCCTCACCTGGAGGGTTTTCAGTCCCCTAAAGATTTTGAACTTCCTCTCTCTTCTCTTACCCCTTCTTCCCATCTTGTGTCTAATAAAAAAATATTTTTTATGGCAGTTGATTAAACATATGAATGATATGGAGGTAGAAAAATACTGGAAACTGGCCTGGTGCAGGAGGCAGACTCCAAGTCAGGCAATTACAAACTGCTGTCAAAACAGCTGGAACAGGGCGATAGTGCGTGAACCACTGAAACACAGCCACGTGAACTTACCTGACCCCATGTGGCCTATCTTTTTTCCAGGAGTTACTGCAGTTTCAGTTACCCAGCTGCAGGGGCCGATTAATAACTCACCACGTCTACTGTCCAGATAGTCCTGAGATCCATCTATTTATTTCTGTCCCCACCGTTTCTCCCTCAGTCCCGTTGGCCATCATCATTTATCTGGATTACTATAGCACCTTCTCTCCCTGCGCCCTTCAAGTCTGTAATATTTTCTACATTAGAGCCAGAGTCATCTTTCTGAGATGCAAATCCGATGATGATGTTTCTCCTCTGCTTTTAATATTTTTTTTTTGAGACAGAGTCTTACTCTATCACCCTGAGGTTTAGTGCCATGATGTCATAGCTTACAGCAACCTCAAACTCTTGGCCTCCAGCTATCATCATGCCTTGGTTTCATGAGTAGCTGGTACTATAGGCACTGGTCATAACACCTGGCTAACTTTTCTATTTTTAGTATATATGGAGTCTCATTTTGCTTAGTCTCAAACACTTGAGCTAAGGCAATCTTCCCGCCTTGGCCTCCCAGAGTGTTAGGATTATAAGTATGAGCCCCCATACCCATTCTTTTTTTTAAAAAATTATTTCTTATTTTTGATTGATTGATTGATTGATTGAAACGGAGTCCCATTCTGTTACCCTGGGTACAGTGCCATGGTATCATAGCTCACAGCAATCTCAAACTCTTGGGGTCAAGCAATCCTCTTGCCTTAGCCTTCTGAGGAGCTGGGACTGACTACAGGCATGTGCCACGATACCAGGCTAATTTTTTTTCTATTTTTATTAGAGATGAGGGTCTTGCTCTTGCTCAGGCTAGTCTCGAACTCCTGAACTCAAGTGTTCCACCCTCCTCAATCTCTCAGAGTGCTAGGATTACAGACATGAGCCGCTGCGCCCAACCTCTTCTCTGCTTTTACACATGGAGAGTAAAATCTAAATCCTTTGTGCAAATTGAGTTAATCTTCTCTGTGCATTCATCTTTGTGTGTCCTCCAGTATTTTTATTATCTTTGTAGTTATCTCCCAGTTGGGCTATCCAGAAAGCTCTGTAAAGATAGCAACTATAGCCTGTTCATCCATAAGTGAATGAGCCTGGCACTTTGCCTGGCGCAGAGTAAGTGCTCAGCGGTGTTTGTTGAATGAAAGATGTCAATTTGAAGGTCATATTTAGTTAAGTCACAGTCAAAGATAAAATGTGGATATGGGAGATTCTCAGTGAGGGTCTCGTTGAATGAAAGGATAGATAATGAGGGTGTATTAGCCTGAGCACAGACATAGTCAGTAGAACCCTGAAGAGCAGTAACACCTCACCAGCTTCACTGGCAGAAGAGGAAGGTGAATCCGTGACAGTGACTGGGGAAAGCAGGAGAGAGTGTGGGAGGCCTGACAAAAGCAGAGATTTTCAGTAAATGTTTCTTTGGTTCCCCATGGTCCAGTACAGAGGCAGGTCAAAGGACGGCTGAGCGAATGATGGTCAGCAGATGCAAATTCTGTAGCACAGTAGAATACCAAAGAGACTGAGAAGTGTTCACTGGGTTTGAATCACAGTTTTAGTGGAGCATTGGGTACAGAAGTCCAGGGAGGGACTGGAGGAGAGGAAGGAGAGATGATGAGGAGAGACCACCCTTACTTAGAAGGAAACAAAGGAGAAATACTAGGCACTGGGCAAGTGTGAATCTAGGGCAAGTAGGAGTTTTCATCTGTCTGCATTTAAATGTGGGAAATGCCAAGAGGGAAAAAATCCACTTCCTGCCTAACTGCTCACCCAGCAGGTGCTTTGGTCCCAGGCCAATGCGACTGAAGGGGTGGGTGAACTGTGAGTGCAGGAAGCTCAGGAGTCACCAGGCACCATCCGGAGGGGAGGAGGATGGGGTGGGAGCTGCCTCAACACAGGCCAGGCTCTGGGGCCTGAGAATCTTCTCAGCTCCCCAGAAGAAGAGTTTGGGTGGGCTGTGCAGGCACAGACCAAGTGCTGCAAAGGGTCGCAGGGACCAGACTGTGACCTTCCTTCTTCCCCTGGCAAGTTTTTGGCTTTACCTGTTGGATAACTTCATATTTTCTTCAGCTCTGTAATTTCTTTATATATCTCTAGTAATAATAATGATGATGATGTTAATAATAATAATGATTGGGTAGGTACTCTGTGAAGTGCTTTTATAAGCATTCTATAATTTATTCCAGCTAATTACATAATGAAATAGATAAAATTATTACCCACCTTTTAAAGATTAGTAAAGCTAGTTGAAAAAATATATTTACATACAAATACTACAGACACAGTTGGCCCTTGAACGGCGTGTTTGCTGTGTGAGTCCATTTTCCACACATTTTCCTCTACTTCTGCCTGAGACAGCAAGACCAACCCCTCCGTTTCCTCCTCCTCTGTATTATTTTCTTAATATTTTATTTTCTCTAGCTCACTTTATTGAAAGAATACAGTATATCATACTATAGAACATAAAAATATGTATTAATTGACTCTATGTTACTGGTAAAGCTTCTGAAGGCCAACAGCGGGCTAATAGTAGTTCAGCTTTTGAGGAGTCAAAAGTTCTATGTGAATTTTGGGGAGGCAGGTGGGGGTTGGCACTCCAATCCCTTCTTTTCTCGGGGGTCAACTGTACTATATTTATGTTATATATTATGTAAATATAATATTTGTAATATATATGTGAAATACACTTTACAGCATATGTCACAGTATCTTTTAAATCTCTTTTGTCTCCTTGCAGACTTATGATATAAGCAGGAGATATTTAGAAAAATATATCACATTGGGTAGGATCCTTTTCCAAAATTTTGTACCTTAAATAATAGTTAAAAAATCAACTTTAACACTTATTACTTGTTTACTTTCCTGTTTCTAACATTTTATTTTTGAAATTAAAATATTTCTCTTTGCTGACAGGTAAAAATTTTCTTGCTCTTCATGCTTACTCTAAAAATTCAGAGATAAAATATTACCAGAAACATAACCCACATATAACAATTATTGTTTCTATTAAATCAACACAGTACTGATGCATTTAAGATCAATACTTGAGTCTTCACAGTTATTGCAACCAACTGAATGCAAAATATATTTTCATATATTTTATAAATGAGTGGTGATAACACACAGGAAGGACAGTGCCTCTTGCTTGAGTCCCCATGCAATTCCCTAGGCTGATTTTTCTTGTGGGAAAACAAAACCAGCTATACGCTATTCTTTTAAAGTAACCCTAAAGGGCCGCCTTTAAATAACAACAGAAGCTCAGGGATCAACTGGGAGACCTAAGCTGCATTATTATTTACCTTTTTGTGTTGCAGAATTACTGTAGTATCCTACATGAGGGTACATCCTACAATTTTAACAAAAGACCTGGCTATACTGATTTAAGATAGGAATTTTTTTTCTCCCCTCCAAAATACCTACTTCTTTCTTTTAAATTCAACTTAAATCCATCAAGAGGATTTAAATATATTTGAAAATTTTAGTAGAGAAAAATTTCCTTTAATATCAAATAGATTAAAAAACATGCATTGAATGGTTGACTCTGGGGCTTTTGCTAAACTGGCCATGAATGCTGAAACCATCTGTTTTTCTGGACGTTGTCAGGGTGAGTGTGGCAGAGGCAGCTGTTTGCAAAGGGACGTTTTAGATGATGAACCAGCCCATTGTTTCTAAGCAATTCACTTGCATTCAGAGGCTCTACCCAAGCGTACTATAGAGCAATCAAAATCAAACTATTGTTTGTACCAATCATATTGATCTGAAAAGATCGTGGTGGGATGACCCCATTGTAGATGCAAGTAGTTGTTCTGAGCAGCTGTGTACTGGCCAATATGTACCTCAGTAGGAAACAGATTTGGAAGCTAGAGGGCTCTCTGCACCCTACCGGGGGAGGAAAAAAAGATTATACCAGATTGAACTGCAGTTTAAGGGGACTGGAGGGAATAAAGGCACAGGTCTGTTGGTATTAGTGGCAATTTTCTTTCAGGACAAAATTGTTGAAATTAACTCTATGGTGGCAAAACTATTTTTATATCAAAGCTCTCGGCAAACTATAAATGTAGAATCTCCAGAAAATTAGATAATGACTTTGCTTTCATTTCAAATGTCAAGTCCTGACTCATTCTGCAAATTAGAAAATGCACAATCTTAGTTTATCTAGAATTATTCATACACTGTTTGAAGTTTTATAATTTATTTACAACTCAGAAAAATGTAGAAACAATCTGGATATTGTAATATTTGCATGGATATTAAAAAAGGATGTTTTTGTCTCTTCAGAGAGCAAATGGAAGCACACAAAATGGAAATCAGACTGTTTCTTTTTTTGAATAACTTGAATGCTGTATTTTATCCATTAACATTTAAGCTTTTTGGTTGTCCTTGTCACTTCATTGCATGCATGCTAATATCTTCTCATATAAAATTTAATCTGTTGAACTAAATGAAGGAATTAGTATTTGAAAGACATCTTTCATTAAGCAATTAACGAATCTCTCCAACAAATCTACAGAAGCATATGTGTTTATATTTAATAATTATTTGTGTGATCAGCCAGTTATAGCACATGCATACAGTTAGTTTTAGTCGTGTTATTACTACACCTAAACGTACTGTCATTATACTATAAAACCCTAATGAAAATGTGGTTTAATCTGGTTATTTGCTAAGGAATATATACATCTTTCATATATTGACTTTTGAAAGTGTTCTGTAGCTCAGAATTCTCTTGAGTAGAGAACTTTAGATGGAGATGGAATTTTGCTTCATATAACAGTGAATACAGAAGTAACAGAGTAAAGTTAAGACGATTCATAGATTTGTGGACTATACCTAAAAAAGGGCTCAATACCATATGTGCCTACTTTTATTGTCACATGTAGGGGCCGGGGTAAGACTTGGAGTGTTTCCTAAGAAAATCAAAGAAAAAAATCTTATCTTAGTTTTCCACAGTTCCCATTGCTTAAATAATTATTTCTGAGCAAGACTTTGGTTAGCAAACTACCCCGCTTCACTTGAATATGTTCAGTCATCATTGTGTTGCTGTGATTCCAGCAAGGGGCTGAGCCCACGGAGCATTTAAATCTGACTAAATCAGTCAGATTTAGTCTGTCGCTAGGTTGACAGGCTTACGTAATGTGAAAGAAAAAAATTAAAACAATTTTTCTATTAAATCTCTGATTTCTACTTGAACTGAAAGTTCAAGGCATGGACAATTTGATATTTCATGGAATGGTTATGAAATATCTGTAAAATATTATTTCAAACTTCTTAAGTATTTTATTCATAAAAGAGATATTAGACAATATTTCATCCCTCTAACACTCGGTAGGTTGTATTTCTCCTCTTCTTTTAGGGGATTGAGTCCAATCACAATGAAAAAACAAAAAAGTCAATATAAAAGAGTTGTTCTAAAAAGCAATTTCCAGGTTTTATTCCTGGTATGTTTAAACTGGCCAAATTTCCCGTGCCTATCTATACATGGTGAGTGGTATTCTCAAAGATAACCTAAGCTGCCACTGTGACTATCAAGCAGCAAAGAAT
The DNA here is from genome assembly GCA_963574575.1 of Galagoides demidoff. Lineage (NCBI taxonomy): Eukaryota > Metazoa > Chordata > Mammalia > Primates > Galagidae > Galagoides > Galagoides demidoff. Next base: position 43,777 of record CAUYQV010078317.1, read on the forward strand.
AATGACGTAATGCTCATAATACTTTACTTATTATTGGATTTTGCTTTTTACCCAGGGGAAGTTCAACTTTTTTGTATGGAAAGAAAAAATGTTCTACTCCAAACTGAAATGAAAAAACGTGGCAGGATGCAGTGGCTTACGCCTGTAATCCTGGCACTCTGGCAGTCAGAGGTTGGTGGATCACTTGAGCTCGGGAGTGCAGGACCAGCCTGAGCAAGAGCAAGACTCTGTGTCTACTAAAAATAGAAAATATAGCTGGGCATTGTGGTGGGCACCTGTAATCCTAGCTTCTGGGAATGCTCATAAGGCAAGAGGATTGCCTGAGCCTCAGAGTTTTAGGTTGCTGTGAGCTATGATGCCACGAGCTCTTGCCTGGGACCCCAGAGTGAGACTTTGTCTCAAAAAAAAAAAAAAGAAAAAATTGTATGTTTTATGGGCTTAATTGTGTCCCTCTGCTCCTGAATTTATACAGTGAAATCCTAACCCTCAGTAATTCAGAATGTGGCTATATTTGGAGATAGGGTCTTTTAAAGAGGTTATTGAAATTAAATGCAGCCAAATGGGTGGGTCCTAATCCAACTGATGGGTATCCTTATATGAAAAGGAAATTTGGACCCACATAAAGAAATGTCACAGATCCATGCTCACAGAGGAGAGGCCCAATGAAGACTTAGTGAGAAGACAAGACAAGCAGAAGCAGAGAGGTCTCAGAAGAAATCAAACCTGCCTGTACCTTGATCTTGGACTTTAAGCCCCTATACCCGTGAGAAAATGGATTTCTATCACTTAAGCTGCCCAGTCTATGGGAGTTTGTATGGAAGCGCTAGCAAATTGAGACAGTATGCAAGGCCTTGTTGTGACTTAGTTTGTTTTTCTTTAGTTCTCACAATCTTTTGAGATAGGTTTTTATATTTTAGTACAGACGAGGAAATAGAGGGTTAAAGAGGCTCAATTTTGCTTGAGGGTCCCACAACTGATGACTGGGAAAGTTGGTTCTGGACCCCTGTGTCTGGGTCTCCAAATCCTTCTCCTCACCTCCATAACATCTTTTGTCTCAACTAAGGAATGAAGCATCAATGTCACTCAGAAAGAATTTCAAAATTAAATTAAAAAATATAAAGTCTCATTGATTTGGTGACTCCTTCCCTGCAGCTCACAACTAATTAATGTTGAAATCAGTTAGGAAATACAGAGCCTCCTAAACAAACCTAATTATTTTTAGCATTCTTCTTTTTATAAGGTGAAAGAACAAATCCTTATGATTGTCCAGGAGCCCTCTGGGAAACCCCAAAGATGGTTTCTCTGAAACATTGAAAAAAATGTCTAAAAATGACCTCCTTACAAAAATCTGCACTCGAATGTTTAGAGCAGCACAATTCACAATTACAAAGATGTGAAAACAACCCAAATGCCCACCAATAAATGAATGGATTAATAAAACGTGGTATATGCATGCTGTGAAGTACTACTCACCCATCTTTTGTGACAACCTGGATACCATTCTTCTAAGTGAAATGTTATGAGAGTGGAGAAACAAACAAATGTACTCAAAATCAAGTTGAAATTAATTGACCAACACTTAGGCACATATGGAAATCAATCTCAATGAATTCAAGCTTGGGGGAGGGGAAGGTAAATCCATACCAGTTGGGTACAGTGCATACTATCTGGGTGAAGGGCACACTCATGATTTTGACTCAATCTACATAAAAAGCAAAGCATGTAAACAAAACATATACCTCCTAATATTTTGAAATTTTGTAAAAATGTAAGAATTTATTTTAGCTAATCTAGCTTCTGATTGGGAAGGCAAAATCAAGGGTTGTCAGTGGAAATCTGATCTTTTGTGTAAAGAGGATCATAGGTGCCTGGGAAGAAAGATTGGTGTAGGCTTCCCCACTTATTACTCAAAGCAATACAGTCTTTTTAAGTAAACATAGAACCCTAGCATTTGGGAATGAGAAACTTTTTAAATAATCAAAGACATGAAAAAGTATACAAAAAGCATGAAAATTTTTATGACAAAGGGGAATTCCTGTGATTGTAAGGAAAAAAGTTCTTTGCAACTTTTTTTTTTTTTTTTTTGAGACGGAGCCTCAAGCTATCCCCCTGGGTAGAGTGCCATGGCATCATAGCTCATAGCAACCTCCAACTCCTGGGCTCAAGTGAGTCTCCTGCCTCCGCCTCCCAAGTAGCTGAGACCACAGGCGCCTGCCACAACGCCTGGCCATTTTTTGGTTGCAGCCATCATTGTTGTTTGGCAGGCCCAGGCTGGGGA
>CAUYQV010078319.1:0-16760 GCA_963574575.1 Galagoides demidoff
GAGCAAGACCCTGTCTCTACATATAGCCAAGTGTTGTGGCAGGCACCTGTATCAACAGCCACTTGGGAGGCTGAGGCAAGAGAATCGCTTGAGCCCAAGAGTTGGAGGTTGCTGTGAGCCGGGATGCCATGGCACTCTATCAAGGGTGACATAGTGAGACTCTGTCTCAAAAAAAAAAAAAAGTGGATAAGCAAGAAGGGGCAGGATTATTTGTTGAGCATGGTGTCACATTTGGGTACTGGGGTCTGTGTGAGTGGGGTCCCATGTTTGGATATGAATTGCACTTACTGTGGATGGGAGTTTTGAGAGGAGAAGGAAGCCCAATACAGCTCAGCTAAATTAGGTGAGGCTGGTTGAGGGGGCTTGAACGGGAGCCAGAGGCAGCAGGGGTTAATCTCACACATCACAGTGACATGGCCTTTGCAGGGCACATGGGAAAGGCAGTGACACACTGTGTGGCACGATGGTCTTTTGGGAACTGGCAGAAAGACAGAAAAAGCAGAAGGACTGAAACAAGGGAGCCTGGTAGGAGGGCAAAGAAATGATCTCAAAGGCAAAGCAGCTGTCTGACGCAGATTACTAGCCTCAGAGTGGTTATTTGGGATGTAGTTTGTCCTTGTCTGTCTGTCTTTTTTTTTTTTTTTGAGACAGAACCTCAAGCTGTCACCCTGGGTAGAGTGACGTAGCATCACAGCTCACAGCAACTTCCAACTCCTGGGCTTAAGTGATTCTCTTGCCTCAGCCTCCCAAGTAGCTGGGACTAAAGGCACCCACCACAATGCCTGGCTATTTTTTGATTGTAATTGTCATTGTTGTTTGGCAGGGCTAGGCTGGATTTGAACCCACCAGCTCTAGTGTATGTGGCTGGCACCTTAGCCACTTGAGCTACAGGTGAGGTGTGGAGATGGTATTCTGTCTTTTATAGGTCCATGTTTGGGGCCTGTTTCCACTTATAGACAGTGCCAGCAAAAAATGGTCGACTATATAACGTTTTTAAAAAATTTATTGAGATATAATTTACATATTATAAAATTTACCCATTGCAAGTGTATAATTCATTGTTTTGTTTTTAGTAATTGACAGAGCTATATAATCATGATCAAAATGTAATTTTAGAACATTTCCATGACTTGTGCCCACTGGCAGTCACTGCCCATCTGTCCCCTCCCTTTTCAGGCAACAAACAGTAATCTACCTTCTGTCTCTACAGACGGCCTGTTCTGTACAGTTCATATGAAGGCAACCACACTCTATGTAGCCGTCTGGGACTTAACATAATGTTTTCAAAGTTCAACCATGCTTTGGTATGTTTCAGTAATCCATTCCTTTTCATGGCTGAATACTATGCCACTGTACGCACAGACCTCATTTTACGTGTCCATTCATCTATCGATGGTCACTTGGTTGTTTCTACTTGTTGGCCTCATGAATAACACTGCTCTGAGTATTCACCCGGGAGCCTGTGCTGAGGCATGTTTTCATACCCGAGGGCTGTCTGGAAAGTACCCAGCCTCTGTTTTTCATATGACGTGGCTGGATACTTTCCAGACAGACCTTGTATATGATTTATCACATTATGTAATGACACTGATGGTGCCGATTCAAAGAACAAAATCCCCCCCACACGAGTGTGTGTTCTAAAGAGACAGGACACAGACTTTGCAGGTCTCACTAAGGAAACCAAAGTCCAGCAGCGATGCTTTATCGCTGGAAAGGCTGTTACTCTCCACTTTCTTCTTTTTATTTACATACTGAAGAGTCAAGAGGACCGAGACAATGTCTTCTAGGCAGTTTGTGTGGTGGTCTCAAAAGAGGTCACTCAAACTAGCCACCAATCTACACATTTGGAGAATGCTTCCTAGAGAACTCAGGCCAGGAGCCTTTGAGGCCCGTGAAGGTCATTAACAGGAGGCAACTGTTGCCTTTTTACTGTGATGCCAAAAGCCTACCTTGCTGAGATTTGTTTCTTTCTTTCAAATCACCCAACATAAGTCATCAGCAGTCTCTGCTATCCCACTAAAATGTGCATTTGAATGTAAATGTAAAACACTATATTTAGCAGAACATATAACAGAAGTGAAATTTTGCACTCCTTACTGTAAACGTTTAGGCTTCCTTTGCCGGACGTACCCAGAGAGAGGGCCAGGCAGTGCAGTGAGGCTCTGGGACACTCCATATGGGCAATGTACCCCAGGTTACCATCATCTCTGATCTGACGTCTTAAAGGACGAGATTCAGCTCTGGGCTCGGAGACCTAGCCAATGTTTTCCAACTTTAACTTTAGAAAGTTTCAACTGGGAATTATAAACAAATCCAAATGGCAACACACTTATTCCTGCTGCAGAGGAAACTGTATTCATTTGTTGCATTTGCCGGTTGTGAAGAAAAAGGTTACTTATGTAATTACACAAGGGGGGATAACTTAGGATACAGTTTGTAAACATTAAACAAGAGGAAGGCTCTACCACAGAGGAATGGTTAAGACATGCTGGCACGTAAAACTCCACATGCTGGAATTCAAGCCTTCATTTAAAGTATGACTTTCAAAAATATTTAATGACCTGGAAAAATATTTGTAAGGTTAGGTAACCAAATCAGAATGCTAAACTATTTATACTGCAGAAGCCGGGTTTTATGACTTACTTCCCCTCCACCCTTGACTCCCATTTTTGGAAGGAAAATTTTTCCATACAGAGAAAAATGACGGCCGTGTCATTTGGACAAATGTTAACATTTGTTTCCTTTGGGAATTTTAATTTTCTTGGACAGAACACTGACTATACTTCATTTTTTATGAGGAAGAGAAAACGTTGTTTAAAATCTAAGTAGTAAAACCACAGGAAAGTGACAAAGTTTTTATCATATGGCTTAAGAATGAGCCCTGAGCATCTTAGGTAATTTTTTGAATCCTCTCCCAAGGCTCCTGGGGTGGCATCTGCGGGACATCCGATGTGCACGGGGGTTTCTGGGCCCAGAGTCCGGGGCATGGTGCGTTTGCACTCGGCGATTTAACTATGGGCTAGGTGGTCTGGAGCCGTTCTCAATCTACCTTGCCGGAGACCTTTTGGAGAAACCCAGAGCCACTTCTGTGTTCACAAAAAAGGACAGAGAGCTACAAGTTTGGGGCCCGTTTTCTCTCCCCAGCTTCTACTCCTCGTGCCCCTCCCAGGTGGCCCGCAGTCCCCTCCTCAGCCCTGCAGCACAACTCCTGAGCTGTCCCTTACCCCTTTCAGAGGATTAGGGACCCCAGGGGCCCTAGGACCCCGCGCCAGGAGACAGTGAGTTTGGGCGGAGGTTGGGGAGCGCAGGAGGACGCCGGCAGGCGGCGTGGGGGAGGGGCGTCGAGTGCGCAGCTCTTCGGAGGTCCCCGGTAATCCTGCCCGCGCCGGGCGCCGCTGACCTCTTAACAAAGAACAGGTTGGACTGCCCCCTCCCCCACCCGGGGCCAGGGCCACGTGACCTCTGAGGGCCTCGCCCCCGCCGCGAGGGGATGGGAGCCGGCCCTGGCGGGGGGAAGGGCGGGGTGGTGGAGGAGGAGGAATGCGGCGTGGGTGTGGTGGCAGGGGGAAGGGAGGAGGAGGGAGGGGGATGGGAGGAGAAGAGGGAGGAGGCGATGAGGAGGAAAATGAGGGGGAGGGGAGGTGCAGAAGGGAGGCGGGAGGAGGAAGGAGGAGGCGGCGGATGGAAAGGGGAGGAGGAGGGGAAGGAGCAGCGAGGAAAGAGGAGGGGGAGGGGAGGTGTAGGGAGGAGGAGGAGGGAAGGGGGGAGACGGGAAGAGGGGGAGGGGAGACGGAGAGAGGAGAAAGAGGGAGGGAGGAGGAGGGGGAGGGGAGGCCCCGGCGGGGGAGGGGCACCGCCCAGCCTCACTCCGGAGACTCATTAAAATGCAATGGCCAATTTTTTTTTTTTTTAAACCAGACTGTATAAATTTACAGTTTCCTTTTCAGCTGAAGCAGACAATGTTAAAACACATTAGGTTTTTCTGTTTCGGAATGCAAATTAAACATAGGCAAAGCGCTTGATAGGCTTAATTAAGGGCTTAAGAAAATAGGAGGCTTGAAACGTTGGCGCTTGAGGACAGCAGATGATCTTAGCCTTGCAGCAATGTGGTCTTGTGTGTGTTTCACTTAAAAAGAGAAAATTGCTTAATAATGAAACGACCCGAGTCTTCCTAGAACATAACAGGAAGTACTGTTTTAAAAAACATTTTTTTTAAAACCACCGCCGTTTTGTCGGGGGGCGGGGGGGCAGGGAGGAGGTGGGCTGGGCGGATGCGGGGTGATCTCTGGGGGACTGCCCAGAACCCCCGGCCCCCCAGCCCAGAAGCAGCGCCGGGCCCAACCCCCTCTGGCCTAGAAGCGATTTTCCGGGTAGCTCTTGTAAACGAGCTTCCCTGTCCCCCTTCTTCACCCCCAAAGCAGCGGGCGATAGGAAAGCCTCCCTCCCCCAGCAGAAGCCACCCTCAAAACCCGTCGCAAACTGAGCCTTAACCGGTCCTGCTTCCTTTATGTGCGTTTTGCAGGGTATTTTCTGCTCTTTTCTCCCTCTGGAGAGATATTTAAGGCCTTTAAATGCCATTCTCTGCACACATAACTTAAAAATGGTCTGGCACTGGGGAAGACTCGACAAATGTATAGTTCACAATCTGTTGCCGTCCTGTGCAGCCAGAGTCAGTCCCAAGCCCACGGACTCCTGGAGCCAGACATGCAGCGTCTTAAAGTGGTTTGGGATGGGCCTGTGGAGCGGGGGAGGGGGACTCCAGGTGTCAGACGGGTGTCTGTTGTGCTGGCCTGGTCCTGGGCAGGGCCAGTGTAGGAAGCTGCCCCTTTTCAGTTTTCTGAGCAGAGTTTTAAGGACGTGGGCTTTGAGAATAGCACAAGGCATCTCCAGAACAGGATAGTTCTGTAGGGCTCTGCGTTCTGACAGCCAGTTGGCAGACTGTGCTGGTGTTACCCTTCTAGGGCGCTGACTCAAAGGACCATAGGCCCTGGAGGCTGGAAGTCCCACATCAAGGTGTCCCAAGGCTGGTCCCTCCTGAGGCCTGGTTCCTCCTGAGGCCTCTGTTGTTGGTGTGTAGGCCCCATCTTCTCCCTGTGTCGTCCTCTCTGTGGGCGTCTGAGTCGTCGCCTCCCCTTCTTGTAAGGACACCTGCGGTGCTGGACCAGGCCTACCCTCGCAACCCCCGCATTTGACTTAATTACCACATTCTAGACCCAGTCTCCAATACAGTTGTGTTCTGACACACCCAGGGTTAGAATTTTGACGTTTCAGTTCTGGGGGGAGATGAATCAGCCCATAACAGGTTGGCTTGATAAGGGAAGCGGGAGATGGTGGGGAAGCATTTGCAGTCCTGGGCACTGGGCGCCTTGGTCAACAGGGAGTCTGGCTAAGTAGGGGCAGGTAGCTGTTAGCTGCAGACTTGGGCCTCCCATCCAGTGACAGCTGCATTTATAATTCTCTTTTCTGGGCGATGAGTGATTGTTTTTCAAAATGACCCCTTCTATCTTCCAGTTTTACCATAGCCCGAGGGTCAGCTGAGTGTGCGGCAAGGGACAGCTTATTCCCCAGTCGCATCCTTGGCAGGAACCTGCCCTGCCCCTGTTTGTGTTGAGGGTACTGAGTGGGGTGCCTGGGAGGGAGCCCTGGGTCTTTGGGGGGAATCAAAGAGGGGAGTAATGGGCTCACTTATGTGGGTTTTAGGATGTTATTTTAGTCTTCCTTGATCATACTTGACAGAAACCACAAAGCATCTTTTCTGGCAAAATGATTATTGATCATTATTAAAAACAGAGTTTTGTCCTCCATTGCTTCATTCTCCAGGATGTGGGAGTGTATGGTGGGGGTGGTGGAGTGAGTGTGTTCTGGTGTGGGGCTTTCTCAGGCAGGAGATGACCAGAGGCTGAAGTCTGCTGCGGACTGTGCTCAGTCGTTTCTACTAATGTTTGATTCCAGTGGCAGGTGGCCACAGAAAGTTGGTGACCTCAGGTCACCAACCTCAGCATGCTTTCAAATGTGCACACAGCAGTCCTCAAGTCCAGCCTTGGTGGTCTCAACAGAAGCATAAAGGATTGTGGGAACCATGGACTTGATTCTGGAGACATTCTTCATTTTCTTGGGGATAGCCCTGGGGTACTGGCTGGCTTGGTTAGACAAAATCTGTTTTTTCTAGGGGTTAAAGCCATCTCCTTCTGGATACTCCCATGTCTTTGGTGATCTAACCCCTTTAATTCACTACCAAGTATCCCAGACGCTCTGAAACAAGTTGCTGCTTGCTGGGCTGGAGGAATTGGGCTGCTCCAGGACCTTCACTGTTCTCCTGAGCAGAAGGTCACATCCTAGTTGAGGGAACTGGGCCAGCAGGAGTCTATTACAAGGCAGTTGCAAGAAGTTTTACATCTGAGTGGATACAAAGCTTTTCTTAGGCCCAAACTTTGAGTGGGTGATTAATTTTAGGCCAGTGGTAGAGGAAGTGGAATGTTTTGTTAATTCTTTCAGTTCTTTTGTTTCCATCTTCTAAACTCTTGGGGGTTTGGTGCATGTTTTGTTGATTTTGTTTGCTTTTCCTTCTTATTGAGGGACCGTGGAAAAGGATGGGGTATTTTAACATAGAGGAGTGAGACGGGAAAGGGGATTACTGCTCAGTGATGACACCAAACAAAGTTGAAAATTAATGCACATAAGCGGTTTCTGTCTGGCTCTGCGTCCATCTCCTGTCTTCTGGTTAAGATAAGTGAAGTTTTCTTTGGAGCACCCTGGCTAGGATATTTTGTGATACTGAGCTCCAGAGGTGGGCTGGGGTTCCTGGCTCCGTGGGCCATCCAATGAGCAGATCCCTTGGTGTAGTGACTTGACAGGGGAAAGATGTATGACTCATTTTGATCATAGGCAAGCTTTTATTAAATTCCTGACAAAGAGGTATGTCTTGGTAGTCGTTTGTTTTTGTTTTGCTGGTGGTGTTCTTGTTTGTTTTCATTTTGCTAGTGTTGTTGAAAGGCTAAAGTTAAACCCAGCAATGATAAGAAATCCATCTTCTTTATCACTCATGAGGCCGAAGACAGAACTAAGGAACATGGAGCTAAGGGTGGAGAAAAATCTCGCCGGATAGAATTGGAGCACCTGGATCTAGCCAAACCTGAAGGCCACACATGAAAGTTTTAGTTATACAAACCAGGGTGCTCTTTTCTGTTTTCTTAGTTTCATTAGCTTTGGGTTTCTGATACTCTTCAGTAAAAAAAGTTTCTGCCTACTGAAACATTAATCTCTGTTTCGTAGACAATTAAATTTATAATTTAATTCAGTTGGACAGATTGTTACATTTCTTTCTTTTATTTATTTTTTTTTGGTTGACACTTACTTGCTTGTTGAGACTTACTTTCTTGTATAACCAAGAAGAGTACAAGTGCATTCTAGAAAGACAGACATTTTAATGAGCCAGTGGTCGCTGAAGTTCAGAAGAGGACCTGTGCCACCTACCGGCCTCCTGTCCTTGCCCTTCCCACTGGAAGTCACCACTGCTTTGAGCGCTGGGAAAACCACGTCCGTCCTTTTCTTTATCATTTCTTCCATGTACACACAGCCTTAAAGACCATGAATTTCTGTGTTGGTGGAACCCTGCAGCGTGTGTGTTTGGGGGTCTTGCACCTGCCACCAACATTGTGTGTGCAGTGTTCCTCTCAGCTGCGGCCGCCACTGCTTCACCGTCCATGCCACACAGTGTTCAACACACAGTGGTTCCACAATGGACTCGTTGTACCCCGTGTTTACTGTGGAGAATTTACTGAAGTCGCTCAGTCCGACACGGCTCATACGGGAAACACCCCGCAATGTTGTGCTTCACTCTGTGTCGAAGCCCAGTCTTGGATCAGCCCGGCCATCTGCCTTCCTTGGGCCGCATCCAAGCTGTCACTGGCTGCAAGGAAAAATTGCACAAGTGAGGGAACTCATGTTACTGTAGCGTGGTGACCTTCCCCCCCAGCTGGGCCCTCTGTGTGTGCCCCCTCAGGCTTCTCGTCCACCCTTCAGCTTTGGAAGATGCCTGCCCAGCTCCCTCCACAGACTCAGCAGAGACTGGGCCTCCTGGAGGTGGTCAGGCAGGAAGTCCTTCCGGTTCTTAACTTGGCAGTGATGCAGCTCATCTGCGTGCACACCTCTGTCCCTGCCACTCCAGGGTCCAGTGGTCCCTTCCTTTCCAGGTCACTCCTTGCCTGCTCCCCCCCACAAGCTCCTGCCTTCGCCTTCCTGCTCTGCCGTCCCCCTTCATGGGACATCAAGCACCTCTGAAAAGCCCTGTGCCTCCAGCCTCCCTCTTCCTTGTCCCTGTGTGGAACAGAGTCTCTTGGGCTCTCAACTGGGTTCCTGTGGCTGTCCTCCTAATGAATTTCCCTCTGACATTGCCTCTCTTAGTTCAAGCTGTATTTCTCCACAGAAGCCAGAGCAGTGTTTCTGAAACACAGATCTGATTATGTGAATCTGTGTCTATTTCCTGTTTTAAGTCACCCGGCTTGGCGTAAGACAGCAGAAATATAGTCTCTCACGGCTCTGGAGGTCAGAGGTGTGAAATGAAGGTGTCGGCCCGGCTGGGGCCTCTAAAGCTGTGGGGGATGGTGCACCCATCCCAGGCATCTTGCTCAGCTCTAGGGCGGCCAGTAATCCTTGGTTGTAGAGCTGGCACTCCAGTCTCTGCCTCTGTTTCCACATGGCGTTTTTGTCTCTTGTGTCCCAACTATCCCTCTTTGTTCTCTTACAGTGATACCAGTCATTGGATATAGGGCCCACCCAAAGTGTGGGTTGGTTGCATCTAGATGGGCTTACCTCAATGACATCTGCAGAAACCCTAACTCAAATAAGGTCACACTCTGAGATTCTGGGAGTTCGAACTTTGGCGTCTACTTGGGGGCTGCTGTTCAACCTACCATATGCCCCCCTTGCATAAAACCCTTAAGCAGCATCCCACTTTCCTCAGGGCATGGTCTCAGCCTCTCAGCCTGGAATATAGGCCCCCCTTCAACTGATTTGCCGTGGCCAAGGCAGCCTTGAAGTGCACCTGCCTTGAGGTGCACCTGCCTTCAGGAATACCTGCCCCTCCATTCCTCCCTGTGGCATGATCTCGCTCTCCCAGACTCCACCTGGACTCATCTGTTATGAACTCTCAACTCATGACCACAAGGTGCCCTCTGTAGACTGTTCACCAAGAGTCCATACACCTAGTAGGTCACAGAGCAGAAAACCAGCCCCGCAGTCAGTTGATGCTGTGGATTGGGTGAAATTTTACTAGAAATGTTTCATGTCAAAAAAATTAAAATACAACTACTCATAGGTTACCTGTGAGTAGAAAAAAAAATCCTCAATAAAACATTTGGTTACAAAAATAACAACTACTCCTTCCCATTGCACAGAAATGACTGAGGTTGTCAGCAAAGCAGGGGAGCTGTGAGTTGTAGCTGTAGAATTTGAAGACATAACTGGACATTATGGTGATATTTAAGTGGGATTTTCTCTGTCTACACTGCAGGCTGGAATAACCAGACTATGATGAGAACGGATAGCGCTACATTTTAACAGCATCTTTAATTTGTAGCCACATTCACACATAGGACTAAATGACCAGAAGGACTAAAAAAGGGAGCTTTTTATGGGGACTGAGTTCCAGGACTTGGGGTCACGAAGGATAAGCAGACTTTGGCATCATTTGGGTGAAACTCAGAAGCAACACTCACCACCAGCGTTATCATTTTATCATTATTTGGCCTTATTTCATTTTTAACTTATTTTTTATTGTGGTAAAATATGCATAACACGAAGTTCGCCATTTTAATAATTGTTAAGTACTCGGGTCAGTGACATTACATAGACTCAGAATAATTTTATTTCATTTTATTGAGGAATTTTAGAATGAATATAGGATAACTTAGGGGAAAGTGCCGATGCTTGGCAGTCTATTTTTTAAGGGCAAAAAAATTCTGAGAAAGAAAGAAGTCTGCGCGGCCAATAGCCATTTTGAGAGTTTGATGGACTGTGTTCTCCTGGTCCAGCCAGGGAAAAGCTTGTTTGGAATCCTGCGCAAGGTGCGGTCCATTGTTTTTTGCAGGGTATTTTTGGCCTTCTATTTTGGAGCGAGCGGTGTGGTTTGGAGGATAAAAGCGTCTCGAGATGAAGTAGGCAAGCTGTCAAGAAAAGGAGAGGGAAAGATGGTGGCCGTCCACCTGCAGCCCCTGCGGGAACTGGGTGAGTGTCCCCGGAATTCTGGAAGCTCCACAGGTCCTCCTGAGGCCTCACTTGTGACTGAGGCCATGAGCTGCAGTGGTGAGAAGATCAGTAAAACTGGAAAATCCTGGTGACTCCAGACGGGGCGGGAAAGTTATTTCAGTCTTCACCTGGGCTGTAATATTCATTTGACCTCATTCATGCACTCAGTTTAAAAAAATTTTTTTTGTTCCAAGTAAAAGATAACCTTGATTTTGCAGAGAAACGTCTTTGGAGCCATCACTAACTAATGGCTTGACGGTGAGGGGCTTGGCAACTTGAGCTCAACCAAGAAATTAACTTGCAAAAGGAGTGACATAAAGCCTCTCTGTTCTCTCTGTGAGAAAGTTTCTCCCAAATGGTTTTTTTTTTTTAAGACGAGCAAAAGGAAAAGTGCGTAATTGTAGCTGTCACCGGATCGTCTCCTGCATTCTGCTGTCTATTCTTACTTGTTCAGATTGTGTAGACAACCTTGATCATACTACAGCTGCCAAGGTCAGGGGACCCACCTACCAAGAGGCCCCTGATCACAGATCCCTCCCCCCACCCCCGCTCTGTCACCTGACAGGGTCTGTTCCACATAATCCGACTTTTGTCCGTGCTGTGAACTCGTTACAGCCAACTCAGGAGGAGAATGCACTTGAGATTATGTTGGAGAATGTAGAGCTGCGTCACCAGTTTTTTGAATATAGGAAACAGAACACACAGGGCTTCCAACTTGGATTTTCATGTGGGTTCTCAGACAGCTCCCACGTTCTAAAATTACTGCTGGGTCATCTCCTTGTGTGTTCCCAAGCTCTTCATTTGAACACTTCCAAAAATGCTGGCCTATATTTCCTGGAGGCAAGTAGAAGGCGGCAGGGATTGTTTTCCCTACAGAAATAAGAAAAGTCATTCAGAGCCAGGTCTTATTGTTGGTCCTCCTTGTCATGATGGTGTATTTCCTTTGGAAGGTGTTCCAGGGTCTGGGTGAGACAAAACACATTTTATGTTTTTTTTTGTTTTTTTTTTTTGTGACAAAGACACAAGCTGTCCCCCTGGGTAGCATCACAGCTCACAGAAACCTCCAACACCTGGGCTGAAGCGAGTCTCCTGCCTCAGCCTCCCTAGAAGCTGGGACCACAGGCACCCGCCACAACGCCCCGCTATTTTTTGGTTGCAGCTGTCATTGTTCTTTGGTGGGCCCTGGCTGGATTTGAACCCTCCAGCTCAGGTGTATGTGGCTGGTGCCTTAGCCACTTGAGCCACAGGCGCCAAGCCTATGTTTTTTCTTTAAGCAGACCTGCTTAATTGACGATTGCTTCTGTGTTTTGACTCTCAGGCTTATTTGCTGGTGATGGCACTGATCACTCATCATCAGGGGGCACAGGTGGGTTTCTGTGGGACACCCAGGAGCCCTGCGGCTGGACGATTTTATTATTAATTGATTTATGAGGCCAGTGGGTGTGCTCCCATGGGCAATTTTCAGAATCAATTAAATGCAGACTTGATTCACATGTGCAGAGCCAAGAGGCAGGGCAGCGTCTGGGAGAACTGTCAGCAGGTATGTTCCCCACTTGCAGCCCCTCACTGGCATGCTTACTGATGGCCAGGAAAGTTCCGGGGCAGAAGCATGGGGGACAGATAAAACAGAGGACAGCCAGTTAGATACACAACAGTGACGTTGTAGTGTAAGTATGTCCCACACATTGCTTGCAGTATACTCTGAAAAGTAAACTTGCAAACTATGCAAGCTTACAATTCACAGCCTAATTGGGCTGGTCTGAACCTGAAGAACTGGAAATTTCATTCTTTTTCTTCCTTTTCTGCTCTAATTTGCCATGAATTTTGGAAATCAGAGATGTGTATGGGGACTTTGAACGGTAGCTATTCTAAATTGTCCTATGCAGTTAGTGTAAGGCACACCAGGCTTTTAAGACTCTGTGTGTTGGGGAAAAAATATAGAAAATTTCTCATTAATGACTTGTGGTATTCTTCATGTGTTGAAATTATCCCATTTTGCATATATTGGGCTAAAACATGTTAAAATCAACCGTTTCTTTTCCTTTTTATTTTAATTAATTAAATCCTTTAATCTCACTAATTTTAATCTCACTCTGTTGCCTGGGGTAGAGTGACACGACATTCCCATAGCCTACAGCAACCTCAAACTCCTGGACTCAAGCTATCCTTCTGCCTCAGTTTTTTTTTTTTTTAATTTCTAGTAGAGACTAGGCCTGGATTTTGCTCAGGCTGGTCTCAAACACCTGAGCTCAAACAGTTGACTTGCCTCGGCCTCTTGGAGTGCTGGGACTTATGGCTGTGAGCCACTGCACCTGTGTCTTTTTACTTTTCAAACATGACTACTCAGAGTCTTAAAATTACGTGTGCCACCTGTGTGATATTTCTGTTAGACAGTAGCACTTTAGAGTGGGGATTGGTACACTTTTCTCTGTAAAGGGCCAGATAGAAAATATTATAGGCTTTGCAGCAGATAGGGCCACTGTCCTATTTAACTCAGTTACATCCAGCCATAGACATATAAACAGGGGGTGGAGATGAACACCAATCAACTAACTCCTCCCTCCCTCCCTCCATACCCTTCCTTCTTCCCTCCATTCCTTCATCCCTTCCTCCCTACCTCCATATCCTTCCTTCTCCTCCCCTCCCCTTCTCTTTCTTTGTTTTCTTTTCTTTTTTAGACACAAGATCCTCACTCTGTTGCCCAGGATGGAGTACACTGTTACAGTCACAGCTCACCACTGGGCTCAAGCCATCCTCCTTCCTCAGATTCCTGAGCACTTGGATACAGGTGCGTGCCCCCACGGCCAGCAGTGGTTTATAGAATATTTTTGTATAGACAGGGGTTACTCAGTTACTCAGGCTGTTCTCAAATGTCTGGACTCAAGTGATCCTCCCGCCTCGGCCTCCCAAAGTGCTGGGATTAGAGGGGTGAGCCACAGCCCTCTATGTTTTGTTTATAAAGCAAGGCTGCCCTTTATTTGGCTTACAGTTGTTTACCTCCCCCTTCCCCCCAGTTTAGAGACTTTTTATGTTTTTTATTTATAATTTTCAATGGCATATCTTTGTGTCTCTTCACTTTATTGATTTGGACAGACCAAGAAAATTTTTTTTTTTTTTTTTTTTGAGATGGAGCCTCAAGCTATCCCCCTGGGTAGAGTGCCATGGCATCACAGCTCACAGCAACCTCCAACTCCTGGGCTCAAGCGAGTCTCCTGCCTCCACTTCCCAAGTAGCTGGGACCACAGGCACCTGCCACAACGCCCGGCCATTTTTTTTTTTTTTGGTTGCAGCCATCATTGTTGTTTGGCGGGCCCGGACTGGGGATTTGAACCCGCCATCTTAGGTGTACGTGGCTGGCGCCTTAGCCGATTGAGCCACAGGCGCCGAGCCTATAGTTTGAGTTCTTTGAGGATTCTCCATACTTCCTCCCAATACAACTTAATCTTAAATATGCAGTGTGTCTCAATATCCATTCCTATCTAATGCTGCACTTAAGAAAATTAAGTGTTAGAGCTGGGCACGGTGGCTCAGGTCTGTAGTCCTAGTACTCTGGGGGGCTGAGGCAGGTGGATGGCCTGAGCTCACAGGTTGGAGACTAGCCTGAGCCAGAGTGAGACTTTGTCTCTAAAAGTAGCTGGGCACTGTGGTGGGTGCCTGTAGTCCTACTACCAGGGAGGCTGAGGCAAGAGAATCGCTTGAACCCAAGAGTTTGTATAAGCTATGATGCCACAGCACTCTACTGAGGGTGTCAAAGTTGAGACTCTGTCTCAAAAAAAAAAAATAAATAAATAAAAAATTAAGTGTTGTTTAAGTAGCTAATAAGCCACCATTTATTACTTCATTTAGATGTCAAGGTAGACTGTTCAAAGAGCAAGGAAACTGGGGAAAATTGATGGTTACCAAGGTTGAGTACAATGACATATGGTGAATATAGTGTAAAACCTGAAAAAAAAATCCTTAGAACTTTGTCTTTTATAAATCTTATAAATTTTATTTTATAAAATAAAATTAAAATAATTTTAGGTCAACTTACACTCTATGTTGATTTATTTTATAACATATATTGACAGAAATTATTTTATTTATTTATTTTTTTGAGAGAGAGCCTCAAGCTGTCACCCTGGGTAGAGTGCTGCAGCATCACAGCTCACAGCAACCTCCAACTCCTGGGCTCAAGTGAGTCTCCTGATTCTGCCTCCCAAGTCGCTGGGACTACAGGAGCCCACCACAATGCCCAACTATTTTTTTTTTTTGGTTGCAGTCGTTATTGTTATTTGGCGGGCCAGGCTGGATTCGAACCCGCCAGCTCAGGTCTATGTGGCTGGCACCTTAGCCACTTGAGCCACAGGCACCAAGCCCAGAAATTATTTTCTAGGGAAGAGGTAAGGTTATAGCCAGCATTTCTCAATAGTGTCTTATTTTGAATGTTAAATTCCTAATAATGGGGCTGTAGGCAGTAGCTCATACCTGTAATCCTAGTACTTTGGGAGGCCAAGGTGGGTGGATTGCATGAGTTCAGGAGTTCAAGACCAGCCTGAGCAAAATCGAGACCCTGTCTCTACTAAAAATAGAAAGTTAGCTGGAGATAGTGGTGCATGCCTGTGATACTAGTTACTCAAAAGGCTGAGGCAAGATGATTGCTCAAGCCCAAGAGTTTGAGGTTGCTGTGAGCTATGATGCCATGGGACTCCATCCAGGGTAACAGAGTGAGATTCTGTCTCCAAAAAAAAATTCCTAATAATCAAGTGATATCAAAATGCCTCCCAGCCCATCAATAGATCAATAGTATGAGGCGCCTATTGGATGCAAAGTACTGTAGTAGGCGTCTGGTTAAAAAGATGATAGCAAACTCACATACACCTGTGCTCTTGAGGCTGCTCTTTGGGACTGGCATACCTGAGCAAATGTCTTGCAATAGTGGATCTATCCACAGTGACTCTGGAAGATGGCAGCACCACAGGGTCACACATTAGTGTGCTCATGATGGGATCCAGGAACTCATCACAAGCATCTGCATAGGTCTCCTCTTCCTGTTGCTGGAGGTCTGCAAGAGACTGAACACATAACATCCGGTAGTTGAAGTCAATTCATAGTGCAGCAATGACTATATGTTAATCTTGGTCATTAATAACCCTTGACAATGATAATGAAAAACCTGAGCTTTATTAGAGACCAAGCCAAAACAGATATTCCA
Source organism: Galagoides demidoff (assembly GCA_963574575.1). Lineage (NCBI taxonomy): Eukaryota > Metazoa > Chordata > Mammalia > Primates > Galagidae > Galagoides > Galagoides demidoff. Next base: position 15,440 of record CAUYQV010078319.1, read on the forward strand.
GGAGCAAATCTGGCATTGAGCCTCCACTGTGAAATTTCAAGTTGACAGTTATGACTGGAAATGGATTTAAGTTTTAGCAGGAAAAGAAACACATCCCGTGTGAGATCCTTCTGACAACAATCCTGTGGTAAATGCCATAATTCTAAAGGGGGTGAGGGTGGGAAGGTCATTAATTGCATAATTAGAGTCACTCATGCAGCCTGTGTATGAAAAGCAATTTTCAGTTTTTGGTACAAACAGGCATAGGAATTTATTTTATTTATTTTCATTTTTAGAGACAAGGTCTCGCTGTGTTGCTCAGGCTGGAGTACAGTGGTATCATCATCATTCATTGCAGTCTTGAACTCCTGAGCTCAAGTGATTCTCCTGTCTCAGCCTCCTGACTCTCTGGGATTCCAGTCATGGTCCACTGCGCATAGGAGTTTAATAGTGGCTTCAACATTTGATCCCTTCGCAACTCTAGTTCCCTAGAGATCTATATGGCTAAGCTCTAGGTGAAGGTGAAGACCATCTCAATGAAAAAGAATCACCAAAGAGAAGACTGATAGCAAATAACAAAGGTTCTCTATTAGACTTCCATGCCATCATTTCCCCTTCTTCATAACTGCTAATGGAGCTCTATCATACTCCAACCAAAGGGATTAGCTAAATACAATACAGTATTTTAATCCTTTTTTTTTTTTTACCTTGGCTAGAATGCCTGGCATCATAGCTCACAGTAACCTTGAATTCTTGGGCTCAAAGTGATCTTCTTGCCTCAGCCTCCTAAGCAGCTGGGACTATAGACACGCACCATGATGTGTCTATTTTTCTATTTTTTCTATTTTAAGTAGAGACGGGGTCTCATTTTTGCTCAGGGTGGTCTTGAACTCAAGTAATCCACCTGCTTTGGCCTCCCAGAGTGTTAGGATTACAGGTGTAAGCCACCACACCTGGCCAATATTTTAATCTTTAAAATATGTGGATATTTTGGGCGGCACCTGTGGCTTACTGGGTACAGCACCAGCCCCATTTACCGAGGGTGGCGGGTTCAAACCCAGCCCCGGCCAAACTGCAAAAAAAAATAGCTGGGTGGGCTCAGCGCCTGTGCCTCAAGTGGCTAAGGCGCCAGCCACAGACACCTAAGGTGGTGGGTTTGAATCCCCAGCCTGGGCCTGCCAAACAACAATGATGGCTGCAACCAAAAAATGGCCGGGTGTTGTGGTGGGCGCCTGTAGTCCCAGCTACTTGGGAGGCTGAGACAGGAGACTCGCTTGAGCCCAGGAGTTGGAGGTTGCTATGAGCTGTGATGCCATGGCACTCTACCCAGGGGGACAGCTTG
>CAUYQV010078325.1:0-12886 GCA_963574575.1 Galagoides demidoff
GCCCGCCACAACGCCCGGCCATTTTTTGGTTGCAGCCATCATTGTTGTTTGGCGGGCCCAGGCTGGGGATTCGAACCCGCCACCTTGAGTGTACGTGGCTGGCGCCTTAGCCGATTGAGTCATAGGCGCCGAGCCAACACTTTGTTTCTAAGATTCATTCGTATTGCTGTAGGTAGCTGTAGTTTATTCATTTTCATTGATGTATAATAACCCACCAATTTGTTCACTAATTTTTTTTTTTGCAGTTATTGGCTGGGGCTGGGTTTGAACCTGCCACCTCTGTCATATGGGACCAACACCCTACCCCTTTGAGCCACAGGCGCTGCCTCACTAATTTTTTTTTTTTTGTAGAGATAGAGTTTCACTTTATCGCCCTCGGTAGAGTGCCATGGTGTCACACAGCTCACAGCAACCTCCAAATCCTGCGCTCAGGCAGTCTTCTGCCTCAGCTTCCTGAGTAGCTGGAACTACAGGCACCTGCCACAACAGCTGGCTATTTTTTAAATTGCAGTTTGGCTGGGGCCGGGTTTGAACCTGCCACCCTTGGTTTACAGGGCTGGCGCCCTACCCACTGAGCCACAGGTGCCACCCCTTGTTCACTAATTTTACTGCCAATGAGTAGTTAGATTTGTTTCTAGATTTTTGCTGTTATAAATTCTGCCTTGAATATTGCTAAACATGTCTCTTGGTATACATGGATAAGAATTTTTTCAGGGTATATGTATAAAATGGAACTGCTGGATTATAAGATATGAATAGCTTCAACTTCTCTCTCTCTCTCTTTTTTTTTTTTTTTGAGACAGAGTCTCACTTTGTCACCCTTGGTAGAGTGCCGTGGTGTCACAGCTCACAGTAACCATAAACTCTTGAGCTCAACCTCACCTCTCAGCCTCCCATGTAGCTGGGACTACGGCTCCCACCACAACGCCTGGCTATATTTTAGAGATGGGGGAATCTCACTCTTTCTCAGGCTGGTCTTGAACTCCTGAGCTCACGCAATCCACCCACTTTGGCCTCCCACAGTGCTAGGATTATAGGTGTTAGCCACTGTGCCTGGCCAGCTTCAACTTTTCTAGCTAATCTCAATTTTATAATACTTATAAACCACCAAAGTAAATAAGAGTTTTGGGAGCTACCCTATCCTTGCCAAAGATTGATACTAAATAGGTATTTAGTTAATCTATTGGGTATAAAATGAAATTGCATGGTGGTTTGAATTTATATTTCCTTGATTATTAATGAAGTTGAGTATTTTTTCATATATTTATTGGCCATTCATGTTCTCTCTTCTGTGAAATTCCTAGTCATGTATATCTTTGTCCATTTCTTATTGGGTTATTTGTCATCTCCCCATTGATTTTTAGGAATTAACAAATATATATCCTAGTACTGATCCTTTGTTAGTGGCAGTTGGCAGAGTGATAGGGATTTTAATAGAGGCTCTAAGGAGGATGATTTCAGTTCCAGCTCGGAATCTTCCTTTAGTTGGATTAATTAATTTTTTTTTTGACACAGAGTCTCACTATGTGGCCCTCAATAGAGTACTGTGGTGTCACAGCTCATAGCAACCTCAGACTCTTGGGCTTAAGTGATTCTCTTGCCCAAGTAGCTGGGACTATAGGCGCCCACCACAATGCCTAGCTATTTTTTGGTTGCAGTTATCTTTGTTGTTAAGTTGGCCCAGCTGGATTCGAACCCAACAGCGTTGGTGTATGTGGCTGGCACCATAACCACTGTTCTACAGGCACCAAGCCCTAGCTGGTATCCTTGATTCCAGTTTGGCCTGGCCACAGTCTACTCTCCACACAGTAGCTAAATCAATCTTATAAAATGTAGATCAGATTATGCTACTTAAAACCTCCCAATGAAGCTTGGCACCTGTAGCACAGTGGTTTTGGCACCAGCCACATACACGAAGGCTGGAGGATTTGAACCCAGTCTGGACCAAGCAACAATGACAACTACAACAGAAAAATAGCTGGGCATTGTGGTAGGCACCTGTAGTCCCAGCTACTTGGGAGGCTGAAGCAAGAGAATTGCTTAAGCCCAAGAGTTTGAGGTTGCTGTGAGATGTGATACCATGACACTCTACCCAGGGTGACATAGTGAGACTCTGTCTCAAAAAATAAAAAATTAAAAAATAAGACCTCCCAATGTGAGGTGGGGAGCTAGGTGAGGTAGCTCACACCTGTAATCCCAGTGTCCAGGGCATGTCTTGGCTTACTCTCTCATTTCATTTGGCCTCATTTCAAATACTGACCACCCAATATAAATAGCTTCCACCCTCCCTTCCATATCTCTTTTATCTTCCTTATTTATTTATTTATTTTGTGGAGACAGAGTCTTATTCTATCGACCTCGGTAGAGTGCCGTGGCATCACACAGTTCACAGCAACCTCCAACTCCTGGGCTTAGGCAATTCTCTTGCCTCTGCCTCCCAAGTAGCTGGGACTATAGGCGCCTGCCACAGTGTCCAGCTATTTTTTGTTGCAGTTTGACCGGGGCTGGGTTTGAACTTGTCACCCTTGTTATACGGGGCCAGTGCCCTACCCACTGAGCAACCCTATTTATTTTTTAATAGAGACAAGGTCTCACTTTGTTGCCCAGGCTGGAATATAGTGCATGATCATAGATCACTGTATGTAACCTCAAGCAAGTCTCCTATCTCAGGCTCTGGAGTAACTGGGACTACAGGTACATGCCACCATGTCTGGCTAATTAAAAAAAAAATTGTTAGGCCAGGTGCAGTGGCTCAATCCTGTAATCCCAGCACTCTGGGAGGCCGAGGTAGGTAGCTTGCCTGAGTTAGAGCAAGATCCCATTTCTAAAAAATAGCCAGGTGTTGTGGCAGGTGCCTGTAGTCCCAGGGAGGCTGAGGCAAGAGGATCAATTCAGCCTCAGCCTCAGAGTCTCAGGTTGCTGCGAGCTATGATGTCATGACATTCTACCAAGGGCAACATAGTGAGACACTGTCTCAAATAAATAAAATAAAATAAAATAAAATAAAATAAATACAAAAAATTTGTTTTTCTAGAGACAAAGTCTTACTATATTGTCCAGGCTGGTCTTGAACTCCTGGTTTCAAGTGAACCTCCTGCTTTGGCCTCCCAAAGTGCTGGGATTATAGGAGTGAGCCATTGCATTCAGCCTTCCTTTATTTTTCTTTTTTAGCACTTATTATACATAGTTTTAGATTTATTTTTTATTTCTTTCCCCCCCTACTAGATGATAAGCTTCACTAGGGCAGGAATGTTGTTAATTACAGTATCCCCAGCATTTAGAGCAGTGCCTTGTACATACAGTCTCTCAATAGAAATTTTGTGCATGATTAAATAGTGAATGAGATAGAATCCTTGCCCTTAAAAAGTTTATAGTCTAAAAGGGGATACAGAGAATTAAATGTCAAGTAATTTTAACACAGTACAATAGTATTATAAAAGAGGTAAGCAGTTCCAAATTCTAGGAACCACCCCCACAGGCTTCACAAACTAGAGGCTGTTTTTCCTCTAAATTTGGACATGTACCCACTGCATTCATGTAATCTTTTCTCTGGGCTCTTTTCCCTTAATTTTATCCCTATTAAATGAAATTGAACATTCTCTCTAGATATCCTTGGTTCTGTCCTTATTTGTCCAACCTTACCTGACTCAAGAGACCCTAGGGCATTTGATTGGAAGCTCATTAAAGAATAAGAATGACCTGGCTTGGCTTCTGTGGCTGAAGCGGCTAAGGCACCAGCCACATACACCTGAACTGGAGGGTTCAAATCCAGCCCAGGCCTGCCAAACAACAATGACAGCTGCAACCAAAAAATAGCCACGCATTGTGGCGGGTGCCTGTAGTTCCAGCTACTTGGGAGGCTGAGGCAAGAGAATCACTTAAGCCCGGGAGTTGGAGGTTGCTGTGAGCTGTGATGCCACAGCACTCTACCCAGGCTGACAGCTTGAGGCTCTGTCTCAAAAAAAAAAAAAAAAAATAAGGATCACTAACCTACAGGTTTGATGAGGGTGAGGAGGGGAGAAGAACAAAGATCTTCTACTCTTCCACAATATCTCTCCATAGCAGCTAAGGCAGGGTTGTGGCCCAGGGGAGCTGCTGCTGAGTTTTATATGCAGCCTGAAGACTCCCATACATACAGGACAGAAAATGACAGGACAGCAGTTAAGTGACTACAAGTATAGAAGTTAGCCACATCCTCTTTTGGTGGGGGCTAGAAGGAGATGTCACGGCAGCTATGAAAGGGCAGGAGAGAGAAATGAGCGGCTTCTTTTGCTGTAAGCTGAAAAAGTTTCAGGTGACAAGTGGATTTTGGAAACTATAAGAATGAAGGGAGAGGAGATGCTGGTGGGCAAGTCTGTGGGCATTCTAGCCATAAAGGTCAGAATGGAAAAGGTAGGAGGGCTTCGTGCCTGTAGCTTAGTGGTTGGGGAGCTGGCCACATACCCCAGGGCTGGCGGGTTTGAACCCAGCCTGGCCTGCTAAACAACAATGACAACTGCGACAAATAAATAGTCAGGGGAAGGGAGGTTGTGGTGGGTGCCTGTGGTCCCAGCTATGCTGGAGGCTGAGGCAAGAGAATCACTTAATCTCAAGAGTTTGAGGTTGCTGTGAGCTGTGATGCCGCGGCACTCTACTGAAGGTAACATAGCGAGACTCTGTCTCAAAAAAAAAAAAAAAGAATCTTGGGGAGGAGAAAGTAGTTGACATGAAATGTGGAAACACATAGAATAAGGTTCTATTCATCTGAGTCATGTGTTCACTATACTTTTGGCTCCTGAGAGGACATCTCTTGTGAGAGAGCAGAGCTTAAATAATTCCACAAAGTCAGAAAAACATGCCCACGTCTCTTTGTCTTCCTCTCCTCCGTTTGCTTTACAGTGAGGACAAAACTTTGGAATCAGCAGTTGTCAAAGTCATTAATCCTCTTGAGCAGAGTGACGCCAGGTTTGAGTTCCGAGAGTCTTCCTCTTCCCTCGTGCTGAAAGAGATTCTCCGGGAGGCTCCTGAGCTCATCACCGAGCAGCTGGCTCAGCTCCTCAGAGGTGAGAGATGGCTCCTTCTGTTAAATACTGGAGGGCTTAATGGAGTGTCTCTCGGCCTGCTCATGTAGAAAGAGTGCGATCCATTCTTGGGTTAACAATCCCTTTAAAGACCACGGGAAGCTTCATCAGAGAGGCAGGGAGTAAAGAGTTTGTTAAAGAGTAGCATCACATTGAATATTAAAAATGTGCATTTAAAAACAGGCACGAAGGGCCTTTGCTGTTTCACTAGACAAGAATATTAAATGGGACGGCTGGCCCTCTGTTGGGGAGCTGGAATGGCTCCTCTGGCTGCTTTAATAGCTTCCAGAGGTGATGCCTGCCCCGAGATGGAACGAATGTGGACCACAGTTCCACATACCCACATCGAAATATCTCCTGATACTTTTACATGCTTGGTTTATATAATACCTTCCATTTGGGTGATATCGTGTCAGGTCTTTCGTAGGCAGATGTCACCTCCTTTGTCCCAGGGTACCCCCCCATCTTGTAACATATTTCATCTTTTACTTGGCCCATTTTAAGCCCTCGGGTCCTGGGCACACTGTCATTAATTATTCAACTGATCTCTCCTTCATCTCCAGCAGTGGAGCCCCCTGCTTCCAAGATTAGTTTTTAAGCTAAAAATTATCAGTTGACTGGTGCTACAGAATTACCACAAAAACTCAGTACTTTGACCCTATAGGACATGGCTCTGGGTTTTGTATACAGCTTTTTTTTTTTTCATTTTCAGCAATTCATTTTGAACATGGTAGACATAGGTATTTCTCAGAAGTGTTTAACACAGGAAAATGAAAAGCAGTAATGAGCAGACTGAAAGAACTAAAAACCAAAGACCAGAAATCTTTTGACTCTACTATTTGAGGACTGTTTACTTTCTTCCCTTTCTTGGTTTCTATCAGAATTTGGAGGGGAAAAGGTCCATGAGGTGTTAGAACTGATAACCTCAATAAACATGCCTTAAATAGTTCTGTGGCAATGGCAATGGTTGTCTGGAAAAATAGTCTATAGGAAACTGTGCCCTCCAGTCAACCAAGTAAGCCCAGTCATTTATTTTTGTGACAGAGGAGGATGAAAAGAAAGTTAACTGGGGGTCTCAGCTGAGAGGGACAGGCAGATGTGTGGTGCAGGCAAGCACTAGAGGATACTTTTTTCAATATCTTGTAAATGAAGATATTTGGTTCATTTTTTAAAAACGTGTGTTCTTTACTCAGAGAAAAATGTAGTCAGTGAATACCCCCTCATCATGATTTTCTATAAATAGTGAAATAATGTGAGACTGTAATATGCCGGACCAGAGATAGGACTTTCTTGAAAGCTCCGGAATCCTTAGTAAATAGGACTATTGTTGATGATGATGATATTCAGATTTAGGGAATGAGAAGGGGTGCAGAGCCTTTTGCCAATAACCTTGGGATTAGTTTGCAGAGCTCCCAGGAAATAGAGCTAGGGTAAAAGGTTTTGTTTTAAGAAAATCAGAGGTTTTTTTTTTTTTTTAATAAGGTTAGGCTTGACATGGCATTGGGAAGCTGGCAGAATGGGGACATCACTTCCTTGTCACTTGGGAGTTGAGAGGTTGGAGAGTCTTTACCTGTGAAGACTGTACCTATGGTGCTGTCACAAGATAAGAAATCCACTAAACTCTGGGAGGCAGAAAACACAGATGGCTTATTATGGGGGAAAGAGGGCTCTGCAGACCTTTGGCCAAAGCGTGTGTGTGTGTGTGTGTGTGTGTGTGTGTGTGTGTGTCTGTCTGTCTGTCTGTCTGTCTGTCTGTAGATGGAACATCTCTGAATAGTTCTGGCTAGAAAGAACGAAGGAATGATGATCTGAGGAGTCTGACTTTAAAGAAGTATTCAAATGTTCAGTGGTAAAAAGTATTTTTGGACAATAGGCCAATTTTATAAAGCTCCTAAATCCTTAGTAAATATAAAAAAAAATTATTAAGTCCAATTTTTTTTGTTTTCACTGAATTCAATTTTAGATATTCTAGTTTCTCAATCATGTATTGACATCAGGCCTAAAAACGAACTTGTTTTCTACGTGTCTATGAGTAATTTTAGTATTTTTTATCATAACACAAAAAGTTCTTTTTTGAAGGGTTCCCTTTGTAAGTTAGCTGTATTGTTAGTTTGTACTTTGGCATGCTCTAAATAATCACTCATTGGAATGCTTTTCTAGAATGTATATTTACGAATTTCTCTAATACATTAAAAGAATGCAAACATTTTATGCACACCTTTGCCATAAGGAATTGTATAAAATGTCTGTTTTTAGATGTCATAAGACTAGATATTTATAGTTAAGATTTGGAAGAGTCTTTCAAAGCATCATAATGAGACCTCAGTGAAGAATACAGTATTATAAACTTTGTACCAAAGAAATAAGAATTCTCTAGGAGCTAAGTAATTCGTCAATTTGATTGTCCTTTCCTTATTATTCCCATGGTTATATCCCAGAAAATGTCATGTTGAGGCATGCTGGCAAACTATAAATAGATTTCAAGTGGGTCAAGGTATTGATCCCCTCAGATCTTGAGGAAGACCCTGTGTATGCCTCTTAGCCTCATGTGCTGAAAAAATAAAGTGTAATTTTCAGTGTGTTTCTTAATGTGCAAAAGGTTGGGCCTCCTCTTCCTTAGTCTTGCCTGTTAGTTCCTTTTCCTTTGCTCAATTTCTAAGTATTGGAGTGTCCTGGGACTTTTTTTTTTTCTATATGCTATTTTTAGGTGACTCCATTTAGTTCCAAGACTTTAATATCTTGCACAGGTTATGACTCTCTCTATCTCCAACTATGACCTCTTTTTAGAGTTCCAGACAATATATCCAATGCCCCGTGACATCTCACATGTGTACCTAATTAGAACCATCAGCTTACCATGACCACAGTGGAACCCATTAGTCGTCATGTACCTCCAAACGTGTTCATTCTAGTTTCCACATTTAGGTTAAGGGCAACAATGTAGGAGTAATGCTTGATTCTTCCCTTTACCTTCTGCCCCACGCTCATCCTTCAGCAGGTCCTGCTGACCCTCCATGTAGAACATAACCTGCATCCGACCACGTTTTCCCTGGTCACCACCAGTCCAAGCCACCATTCTGTTCTTCCTTGATTATTGTGACAGCGGCCTGAGCATTGCCTTGGTTCCTCCATAAAATCCTTTGCCTATGGAGTAGTCAGAATGACCTTTAAAAATATAAGTCAGGTCACACCAGTCCCCTGTTTGCAACCCAGGGTCCCTACCTTTACCCTTATAAACCGCAACATCCTCTCTCCTGTGTCTACTCTGACTTCATCTGATGAGATTTCGCTCTTTTCCAATTGTGTTCCAGACTCAAGGACTTCTCAGTTTTTCAAGTATGCCAGACTCTTCCCACCTGTGAGGATTTATATAAGCTGTTCCCTCCTGCTGGAATGCCTGTTCTCATCTATCTGCATATCTTTATGCCTATCACTGGTCCCCTCCTCCTTCTTGCTCCCTCTCTCCAGGGTGTAAGCTTCCTGAGAAAGAGACCATGGGTTGTGTGCCCTGCTTCACCCTTGTGTCTCTGGTGCCTAGACCAGTGCCTGGCACGTAGCAGACATCAGTAGACACTGTGATAAAATAAAGTTTGAAAAACTTTTTACATGCTGTCTATTTTTGATAACTGCATTGATTTAGTTAGTGCTGGTACTTTAATTTCCTCCTATTCCAGGCTATCCTTCCAATACTCTTAACATCTAGAATTTGGATGTTATTCCTTCTAGCAATAAGCCCCTTCTTCTAATTTTTTTTTTTTTTTAGCTTTTAGAAATCCTAGTGGCATTAGTTGGGGTACTTTGCAAGCATTTGTTTTCATTTTTATCATTTGACTAAATAAATAATGTAATTTTAGCCCTTTTGTGGAGTAACATACATGGACTAAAAAGAATATACAACATATGTATGTAGGTCAAAGAACTTTTATAAAGAGCAGGCCCTTTTAGCAATTATCCGGATAAAGAAGAAGACCCCTTTGTACTACTTCCTATTCCTACTCACTCTTTCCTTAATAAAAGGTAACCACTTTTTTGATTTTTATGGTATACTTTTATTTGCTTTCCGTTAGAATGTTACCATTCCTGTATATACCCACTAGCACTACAGATGGGTTCTGACTCTGTTCCTACATTATATGAATGAAATCACATAGCATAGATACTCCTCGTTTTCATATCTCTGCATTTGTATGAAAGATAGTATCTTGGGCATCGCCTGTGGCTCAGTGGGTAGGGCGCCAGCCCCATATACTGAGGGTAGCAGGTTCAAACCTGGCCCCGGCCAAACTGGAACAACAACAACAAGAAAATAGCCAGGTGTTGTGGCGGGCGCCTGTGGTCCCAGCTGCTTGGGAGGCTGAGGTGGGAGAATTGCCTAAGCCCAGGAGTTGGAGGTTGCTGTGAGCTGTGATGCCACAGCACTCTACCAAGGGTAATAAAGTGAGACTCTGTCTCTACAAGAAAAAAAAAAAAAGATAGTATCTACTTGCATAGGTCAGTAATCTCTCTACTTAACTAGCTACTATTTATTTTATTATTTTTTCCTTCCTTTTTCCATATACGATTTGAAATGGCTTACAAAACGGTGTGCCATACAATAAAACAGAAAAAAAAAAAGAATCAGGGCCAGGAAACATGAAAACAAGTAGAGAAAGGAATATGATCAGATATAGTTATAAATTTGGGGGGAGTAAAAATGATGGTTGGTTTGAAACTTTGGATATGACCTTCCTAGAGCCAATGAAAAAATAGAAATATGGTTAATTATAATATTCATGTTCTTATTGAAACAAACACATATATCAGTTTCTCATTTTAAGAAGACATAACAAAGTGTAAAGATTTTTTTGCATCGGCTTCTCAAAAAGACACCTGAGATTGTCATGAATACTCCCAGCTCCATAGGTCCCTTCCTGCACTCAGTAGAGTTTACACGGGATTGGGCACAGTGGGTCCAGTACTTCCTGCCCCTCAGTCAGTACATGGGGGTTCCTTTAATAGCATTATTTTTTAATCAGCTTCATGTTTATTCTAGCAATCTTGTTTTCTGTCTGCTCCAAATTTATTTTCTGTATGTGCTGAGGTTTTCTTCCTCTAAGAAAAAATATATTTAATTATTTGAATCTTTTTACTTATACTTACTGCTGTACCTGTATGTCAGTGTTTGCATCATGGCACCCCATTCCGTTAAAACATTGAGGCAGGACCTGACTATTAAGGATGTTGTTAAAAAATCATGCATACTCCAATTCAAAGCAGGTGTCATGTTACCACATAGCAATAACCTGCTTGGGTTTCTCTAATAATCTCCCTTGTCACTGTGTCCTTCGGGCAGGGGCAGGACATGGATAAATGTCAACAGGTGACTCAGCCATGGCCAGAGTGTGTTCAGGCTTTGAGAGGGAATTTAACAAAATTTAAATAATTTGCATTTTTAGAAATGAATACTTTGTACAGTAAGTAGTCTTACTGTTGTTCTCTTTTACTAGGGCATAACTCAAAACTTAGAAATTTCAGGATACAAATTATTAGCATCCACGTGTACCTGGAAAGGCGTTCTTTCTTTCTTTTTTTTTTTTGCAGTTTTTGTCTGGGACTGGGTTTGAACCCACCACTTCCAGCACATGGGGCTGGCACCCTACTCCTTTGAGCCACAGGCGCCGCCCTGGAAAGGTGTTCTTTCTATCTGCTCATGCAGATAAGATTATGAATGGCCCTGATTTTTGGAAACATCTTTTAGCCTCTTCCCTGCCCATTTCTGTTTCTTCTGTGTGGCTCTTTTTTCTTCCTTTACCCCTCCCTCTTCTCTTCTTCTTACTCTTCTCCTGTCTGGCTCTAAGATCTTTCTGTTATCATTTTCAAACACACTGAAGCCTGAGCATTCCTAAGTCACCTTATACAGTCACGGTGGCCTGGAGTTGGTGCTTGGCTGTGCTCTGGGTTTGTGCCAAAATGCAACGACTCCGGCCCCGCCAGGCTCTTCAACCTGCATTCTTGCATCTCTCCAGGGATGTGTACTAGAGCACTGCTGCCAAATTCAAGATCCATTAAATTGCTGAATCATCACATGGGGGCTTTGTGTGTGTGTGTGTGCGTGCACATGTGTATTAGTGTGTGCGTGTGTGTTTCCTGGAACCAGCTGGCACTGAGATTTCAGCCACTGATTACCAGGCACACTCTGATCAACACCTCACTTTACCCAAATGGCCTTTCATGTCTATTTGTACGAGGCCTTGACAGAAGCCATAAGACAGGAGAGGAAAAAATAACATAATTGTTCTTAGTTTACGACTAAGTGGAAAAACAATGCCGTAGCTCTTTCAAAAACAAACTCTATCCTTTCTGTTGGTGGTTCCATTTGACCTTTAATAAAGAATAGTTGCTTGCTATTTTAGTAGCCTGGATTAACAGCTTCAAAAAGATCCTTTTAAGGAGGTCAAATAGAAAAGAAACAGAGCCAACTATTTTTTTTTTTTTTCTCTCTTGCCCAGGGTGAATCATCCCCTCTCCTGAAATGGTTACAAAGTCCAAAGGGAATTACATTGCCTGTTTTGCTTAGGAAGGTGCTGGAGGCAATGGAAAGAAATTGCCGTTTCTGCTCGATGTAAAACCGAAATGATTCCTCAGCCTCAGAGGGTTCCTTATTCTTAGATTTAGATATTTTACATTTATAAGAATAGTAAGCCCTTAATATGCTGCTGCTTATAACTTTTCAGACAAAAATGGGACCTTTAATTGTATTTCTATCTTTTTTCTCCCTCTCTTTTCCTTCTTCCTCTCTGTTAATCATTCTTTAATTTTTTGTCTTAGTGTGAAAAAAAAATCAATCCCAGGTGAAAGAAGAGATTGAAATCCCTTCTTTTCTGCTAAGAATTTATAATGCAGAATATGCCTTTATGTGCTGAATGTTTTCCCCAAACAACTTCTGACTTCATTAGATCGTGTTTAATATTAATGTACTGCAATTGCTTTTGGCAAGAGGTCCTTTACTTCCCCATTCTTCTGAGCAAAGACTATTGTGGTTGATTTCTTTTCTAATGGAATGAAATGTTTGTTGCTATCTTTTATTATAATTGCTTTCTTTGTTGCTTTCTGTTGATCACCCCCCTCCCTCTCCTTTGCCTATGTGTAGCTGGGACAATTTGGGGTACATGTTTATGAATTTATGTATTTCTTTTTTCATTTTGCAAAATTGTTGAAGTCAATGTTCGCTATGAAAACAGGTCTGAGTTTACTGAGAGGTGCCTGTAGTTGCTGTGTATCCTGATACGGATATTTCCCCGAGTTTGTAACTGAATGGATTTCAAATGTGAGGTGGAAAATTTGGCATAGGTGGGGCACTGGGATAGTGTTGGGCCATAGCCTTTCATATGCAGTAAAGTCAGCTGGATAAGCTGATGAACATCTTTCTAAGTTTTTCCTTCGTAGGTCAGTACATCATCTCCTTTGTCAAGTCACAACCATTAAGTCAAGGTCAGAAGCTTTTTACTGAATTATTCTGTAGTCTCTGTTGAATACAGTATATATTAGATTAATTTTTGAATACTGCCTTTCCATTTTACATATCTTGAAAAAGAAGATCCCCCAAATCAAAGAAACTGGATTCTGGCCTTGAGTGTAAGCCAGGTACATTTTTATGACATTTATTCCTGAGTATTTTACATATGGATGCTATTGCAGTTTTTTAAAACTTTTTTTTTTTTTTTTTGAGACGGAGCCTCAAGCTGTCCCCCTGGGTAGAGTGCCATGGCATCACAGCTCATAGCAACCTCCAACTCCTGGGCTCAAGCGAGTCTCCTGCCTCAGCCTCCCAAGTAGCTGGGACCACA
>CAUYQV010078329.1:0-23030 GCA_963574575.1 Galagoides demidoff
TTCTTAAGCTGATAGAGGCCACCTACAACAAACCCACAGCCAATATTGTAATCAATGGAGTTAAATTAAAAGCATTCCCACTCAGATCAGGAACCAGGCAAGGTTGCCCATTGTCCCCACTGCTATTTAACATTGTAATGGAAGTCCCAGGTCACTTAGATCTCAACAATAATGCATAATACTCACGAGTCTTTTCGCTCAGTTTCTGGAATTAAAAGAGCACATTTCATTTAATTTTGTGGGAGTTCACCCCACAAATGTGCTGATTTCATATAGAATTAGGAACACTTACATCACACTGGTTAATATATCTCTCCTCTCATTTACTTAGTTATTGTGTTAAGGCATTTATGCTCTGTACTAATAGATCCGACACGTACCCTCGCATTATGCACCATAGGTGTGATCCCACCATGGGCCTCTCTGACCCTCCAGATCTTATTACCTGTCTTATTCCTCATTTATTATCTCTTTCTATTGGTCATTGGTTACTGAGATTACCTCATATTTGTCCTTTTTTTTGGTGAAAGTTGCTGAGTGGTAAATATTCCCATGGGCCCTCCACAGACTTCCTTGTTCATTCAGCAGGCTGGGGTCTCCTCCCATGCCCCTTGAAGCCCCTTCCTGTGTCCATTCTCAAATTATAAGGAGTAGAAAGTAATACATTTACAAAAGACTGTTAATACTGCTTTGATTTATCTTCCTATTTGTAATGAATTGAAGTAGTGCCCCCCCCCAAAAAAAATTCTTGTCCACCTGTCAACTGTGAATATGACCTTATTTGGGTATAAAATAGGTCTTTTGCAGGTATAATCACATTTAATGAGGTCATACTGGATTAGGATGGCTCTAATCCAATGACTGGTATCTTTATAAGAAAAAGGAAATTTGGGCACAGATCCATGTAGAGGGAAGATGGCCATGGGATTTTGTAGTCAACAACTGGATTTGTGTTTGCACAAGCCAAGGAGCACCAAGGACTTCTGGGAACCCCCAGAAACTAGAAAGAGACAAGAAAGAAGCCCTCCCTGGAGCCTTCAGAGGCAGTATGGCCCTCTTGACTCTTTAATTTCTGACTTTTTACCTACAGCAATATGAGTCAAGTTTTTATTGTTTTAGCCATCTAAATTGGTGTTTATTCATTATAGCAGCCTTAGGGAACTAATAAAATGTTCTATGCACAAAAGTATAAAAATATATTTGGAAATCAACTTATTTTTCAAAGTCCTGCAACTGCCGATTATTTTTCTGGACACTGTGACTATGGGGTCATTTCAAATCCACAGAGAATGTAATTTCTTCAAAGGAAGGAAACCTTTACTTGTTAATCTTTATTTTTCTCTACTATCTGTAACAGTGCCTGGCATATGGCAGGCCCTCGAAAATATATTATTTGCTGACTGTATAAAAAAAAGTGTGCATAAATGACTCAATCTAATTAAGCCTTTAGATTCCATATTTTCATTTTTTAAAACACAAATAGCATCATCTTTAAAAATAATGCTATTTAAAATTTATATTTAAAAAGCCCTATAAAATAAACCATGTTATAAGTGCATCCTGAGGTCATATTAGAACATATTCTTTTTATAAAAATAAAATATTATGGGACTGAATTGTATGTGAAGGTTTACTGCATGACAAAGAATGATAGATTCAGAGAACATAAAATGATTCATTTCATAGTCTCTTCTGTCTTTTCATTTAAAAGTCTATGAATTAGCATATGCTGTCAGGAATAATGATAATCCATTATCGCAGTATTCCTGAGTGTAGGCGGCTGGGAGCTCTTTTATTTGGTAATAAAAAGCAGTTCTCTAAACCTCACAAATGCTCCAGCAGGAGAGAGCATGCCACGTAAACACATTAGCACAAATAATCTGCTGTGATAATTGATTCAGGCTTATTGACCTTGGGCATATTGAACGTTCTTATTTCTTCACTATAACCTTCTAGGTGAATTCAGGGTGAAATTATAATATGAAAGGAATTGCTCTTAATTTCTCTCCTAACAAGGTGAAATATTCTGTTGATTATCTAAATCATTCAACTTAAAAAGACAGATTATAGGAATGTAGGATCATAGATCTTACCAGAGACCACAGACTTAGAATTTCTCATTTTATAATGGGAAAACTGACAGCCACAGAGGGGCACATGAGTAATAGTAATAGCACTGGCACCAGGGTTTGGATTTCTTAACCCCTAATCTTAACCCATAGTTTATTTTATAGGGCTTTTTAAAATGTAAATTTTAAATAGTCTTTCTATTGTATCGTGCTGTTTCTTTAAAACAAAAACAAAAAAAAAAAAAACACCTGCTTTGGTCAGAAGTTAGTCATAGCTTTGCCCTAAAAGCTAGAATTCTATCACTAACTCATGAATAATCCAAGTGACTAACAATTTCAATCTCAATTAAACTCATACAGATGATCTTTAGGGGATTTAACTTTTAAGCATCTAAAAGCACAAACATTGGGGAATTTAAGTTGAGTAAGACTTTTTAAGATGGTTTAGGGAAGAAAGAATAAGGATATTAAGGGAAAAAAATAGGAAGAGTAAGAATTTCATAAAAAAAGTAGTTTTTTTGTTTGTTTGTTTTTTGAGAGTCTCACTTTGTCACCATGGTGGAGTGCCTTGGCATCATAGCTCACAGCAACTTCAAATTCCTGTGTTTAAGTTGATTCTCTTGCCTCAGTCTCCCAAGTACCTGGGACTATGGGTGCCCGCCACAATGCCTGGCTATTTTAGAGACCACGTCACCGTCTGGCTCAGGATGGTCTCTAACGTGTGAGCTCAGGCAATCTACCCATGTCAGTGTCCCAAGTACTGATATTACAGTTGTGAGCCACAGCACCCGGCCCAAAAGTAGATTTTTAGTAATTTGCTTTCCAGAATTTACTTTTTATTCTATTCAACATACAAACTATGGAGTCACTATATGTTCATTTATTCAACTTCCAGAATATTCCCTGCATCATTCTACCTTCTTCATTTAAATATTTAGGAAACCAAAATAAAAGAAGAAAACACATGACTTGCTCAAGGAAAGAAAGAATAGGAGAAAGAAAATAAGAGCCTTTATCCAGGGTCAAGTAAGTGGCATGGAAAATACTGGAAATTTAACACATTTCTCACTTCATCCTTAGAGCTACAATGTAATTAATGATGAAAACTCTAACAATTGAGTAAGAGATTTAGGATTGATACTTATCATAACACATATTTACCAATCCTATTGAACATGAGCCCTGTATCAAACTTCTTGCTGAGCACTTTATATTTAATTTTAATGTTAATATTCACTTTTCTTATTTAATGTTCACATCAACTTTATAAAATAGAGATGCTAATCACTTATCTCTAAAAATGACATTTCTCCCATGCCACTGCAAAGATCTAAAAAAGGGAAAAAGTTACTAATGACATATGACAAAATTTATTTGCATGTATTATCCATTCTTTCTGTTTTTCTTTTCTTTCTTTTTTTTTTTTTTTTTGAGACAGAGCCTCAAGCTATCCCCCTGGGTGGAGTGCCATGGCATCACAGCTCACAGCAACCTCCAACTCCTGGGCTCAAGCGAGTCTCCTGCCTCTGCCTCCCAAGTAGCTGGGACCACAGGCGCCCGCCACAACACCTGGCCATTTTTTTGTTGCAGCCATCATTGTTGTTTGGTGGGCCCGGGCTGGGGATTTGAACCCACCACCTTAGGTGTATGTGGCTGGCGCCTTAGCCGATTGAGCCACAGGCGCCGAGCCTCTTTCTGTTTTTCTAAAAAAAAAAAAAAAGAGAGTAAACTAACTTATAAGAAAGCACATTTTTATCATATTTGGAAAAGAAATAAAATTTTATCAGGAATAAATTAATCCTGAGAAATGAGATCATTTTTCATATCTTAATGAAGTTCTCATTTAATTGGGTATTTGATCAGTTAAGACTATCCTATGAAAAGTGGTTATAAGAAAACTTTTTTTCATACCACATTAAACCGAACAGGAATAAAGACATATTTTCATTTATAGGACAGTTTAAAAGGATAACAGCAAAGTTTTGATAAAATTGCTATACTCCGAAAAGGTATAAAGTTCATGTGGTATTCATGAAAGTATGAAGAATAAGAGTATCAAACAGCATATTGTAGTAAAAAGAACATGAACCAGAAAAATAAATCTATAGTGAGGAATAGATTAGGGATGTCCTCCTGGGGTAGAAGGTGGTGACATGGTTTAAAAGCAAACAGGGGAAACTGAACCCTGATCTTCAGCGTGAGACTTGCCTATTGGCTTGAGAGACCTTGAGAATCACAAGAACGGCATGTGAGTTGTGCAGGAGGTCAGAAAACTGGCCTTCAAGAGAAAATGTATATGTGAGGTGTAGCCATAATAATTATACTCAAGATTCTCTAGATTCCAGAGGTCTCTGGATGCTGGAGGCAGAGGTTGTGCTCAAGGGCTGTGGTTTTACAAAAACAATGGTGGAGACATTCTATCTGACCTTCTCCATGTTCTCCCTAATCAGTGCTAATGTCGGGCAAGCAGCTTTTGTCTACTTCTTCCTGTTTTATGGTAATAAATATGGACCCGAGGTTTAGTCAAGAGGGCTCCTCCCAGAGTTCCTCAGCTCCCTGACATAGATTCTATGTCAAGCCTCTTCATTCCTCATGCCAAGACTCCCTCTTCTGGTGACCCCAAACCCCATTAATGGTTCAAAGCAGTGGTTCTCAAAAAATGAGGTCTTATTTTGCTCACAGCTTCAAGGGGTCACTATGGTCAAAAAAATTTTCATAGTACTACTAAGGCTTTATTTGCCATTTTAATTGTTTTTTTGCTTACATTTTCACTGATGGTGCAAAAGCAAGGGTGGGTAAAACGGGTGGCATTTTAACATAAATCAAGGCATTAACACCAATTTCTCTTACTAGTTATCATTTTGTCACAACACACAGAAAGTAAAAACTAAATCAACAATTTTAGTTAGGAATGCCATTGATGAAGATGAGTATTATTATTCCCATTTTACAGACGATGAAACTGAGAAGATCTTAAGCACCTTTTCCAAAGTCAGACGGTAAGTGGTAGAGCTGGGAGTCTATTCTGGGAAGCATGACCCCAGAAAGTAGTACAATGCAATTCATTCCATTCACTATATTCTTACTGAGTAGCTTATATGAGCCAGACACCATTCCAGGAAGTGGAAATACAAAATGATTCTCCATCCATCCATCCATGGTTTTCATATATGTGAATAGAGAGAACTAAGGTAACTTTTGGGCAGCATAGGTTTTGGTTAGTTGCCTCTCTCTTCTTGGTGCTTTCCTGTATCACTTAAATTTTAGCAATAATGAGCACATGCTATTTTTATAAAACAATAAACTATTCTTAAGATGAAACTGAGTACAATTAATTTCTCTTTTGAAGAAACTACAAAGAAAAATTTCAGATCTTAAATTTAAATGAGCATGAAAAGACTTCTCTTTCCCCCACACTCATGCATTTTCTTGCTTCCCACTACTTACATAGCATGGAACATAATATGTGGAAAATTGTTTCCTAAAATTGATTTAGAAGACGAGTTCTCCAAAATCTTTCCATCCCACACAGCAAATACTAAAACATTTTTTAAAAAAATAAATTATTACAAAAATTCGTTTGAAAAATTAACTAAAAATCCTAGTGATATTATTAGATCTCAAGGAGAATACTAATGATACATTTATATGTGGAACATCACTTTCATGCATGCTCTTCAGCTCTTAGAAATCAGCCACTTGCCTTCAGAGGAGGGGAGTCCTGTGAAGGTGAAAATGGCGTATGCAACTGCTTATTCCTGAGGAGAGAATAGCATACATGTTACAGCAACATCAGGAATAGGTTAAAGTACTTGTCTTAATAAAATATGCATGTTTTACTGTAAAAGCCATTACTGAGATATTTACGTTTAATTTTTTGGGGGGGAGCATTAGTTTTAATTCATATTATTTGTGTAGTGGGTATAACAATCATGAAAAATGAATATTTTAATGTCATAGAGTGAAAATTGGTGATGGGTCAGTCTTTTTTTTTTTTTTAAATTTGGGCTAGTCCAGAGGGCTTTTTCCCTCTCTTCTCTCTCAAAAGTTGTTAGGGTTTAAGAATAAATTGGCTATCCTAATGTGCCAGTCATAGGAATCTATAATAGGACACTTAGAGTTTTAGAACAAATGATTCTTTGTAACAGTGTTTGAAGAAAATTAAATGTACTGATTGAGACTATTTGTCCTTCAAAGATCTGGCTTCTTTAATTCTTTAGGCCAGTTGTTTCCCAATGCCAGTCTCAGCTAAAATGACCACATATAAAAATACCAGCAGAGCTTGTTAAAAATACAGATTTATAGATTTTTACTTTGGGAGATGAAACACATAACTTAGTAGGTTTAGAATTGGAACCCAGAATTCATATTATAAAGAGTTCTCCAGAAGACTCTAAAAGGTAGACAGATTTGGTAATCACTTACTTAGAAGATATTAGAAAATGAAGAGGAACTGTAATGTTAGGTAGAGCAAATAACTTCCTGGTTAATTTTCTGAACACCTCAGGAAAGGGCATGGAAAAATATTTTGCTAGATGCCCATGTTCTCTCATTTTCCAAGTTTTAGTCCAAATTACAACTAAAGAATCCGATGGGCATTTTCACTAGTAGGAACACTAAGAAACTAGTAACAATATTAAACTTTTGGGGAGGAGACAAATTTATCACAAAGCAAGTGAGCTTTAGTTCCACAGACAGTTAGTTACATGCGTGGGGTAATTTGAGTGCTGATTACTGCTGGAAGTGGTCATGTCCTGATGAGGGGAAGCCAGGCTGTAAGTTTGTACAAGTGTATGTAGCGTTCTATGTAAGTGTATCTGGGAAATGGCCATAAGAGGTGCAGAGGAAAGGTAACTGTGTCTCCAAGGCAACAATGTATTTGTTATACTTCTTTTCTTGTTATAAATAGATATTTATTTTGTACCTAATTTTGTATTCATGATGTGAATACGTTTCTCTCAAAATGTATCCCCCAAAGATACAATATTCACGTCTTATAGGATTTAGATTCACTCTTATCTCAAAGGGCAACATTTAGAAACCAGAGTAGGAATACGAGTAGGAATACAAGGCTTACTTAGAGGATGCTCCGTAAGAGAAGCATTACACATGAGACCATCTGATAATATAAGTGACAGATAATCCTTGAAAAATACTTTAGAAAGAATTAGTTCACAGGTGCAAAAGTCTTGTGGAAAGAAAAGGCATGGTATATTCAAGAAAATAAAATTAATAATTAGAAGGACTAGAGCAAAGAGTTCAGGGGGAGGTTCAGGAGAGATGAAGCCACTGGGACAAATCGCTTGAGCCACAATAAGGAGTTCCAACCCTGTCCTGAAGGAAAAAAGGACAACAAAAATATTCCAAGCAGGGTTGACATGATAAAAATCATGGTTTTGAAAATGTATTCTGGGCTGTGGTAGATTGAATATATGGGAGGATTGTTAGTTCAATTGTGCTGCTATTACAAACAGACTGTGTAGTTTACAAAGAATAGAAATGTATTTCTCATGGTTTTAGAGGCTGGGAAGTCCAAGGTCAAGCAAGGTACCATGCCAGCAGGATTGACATCTGGTGAGGGTTGCTCTCTGCTTCCAAGATGGTGCCTTGTTGCTTCATGCTCCAGAAGGGACAAACACTGTGTCATTACATGGCAGCAGGGATGGAAGGGCACGAGGCTACTCTCTTCAACCTTGAGCCCTTTTAAAAAGGCGCTAATCCCATTCATGAAGGCAAAGCTGTCAGACTTAATTACCTCCCAAAGGTCACCCTCTTAATACTGCTGCATTTAAAATTATGCTTTAACACAAATTTCAAGGTGATACTATCATTCATACCATAGTGTTTCACCCTGGTTTCCCCAAATTCATGTATTTCTCACATATAAATTATATTCTCATTCCAAAAGGAAGAAATAGGCAAGAAGAAAGAGACAATAATTTTCAAGGAATTCGAAAACACACTTGGACAAACAGAATTATAATCTTAAGGCTTAAAAAAAATATTCTTTAGCTTCATGCCCTGCCCTCTGGACATACCAGGGCTTGAATTGGGTCCCTAAGATCTTGGGGTATCCCATTCCCATGGTTTTGCTATGCACAGCTCCTGCAGCAATTCTTAGGAGTTGGAGTTGTATGCCTCCCCTCTCCTAGGCTGGGATTCCACTCTGGTGGCTCTACATTTCTGGAGTTTTGGGTGTGATCCTGCTTCCCTGAATCTACTAGATCCACTAGCCCACTAGTAGGGGCTTTCTGTGGTGCCCTCGACCTTACAGAAAGGCACTACTGTAGTGGGATCTCTCTGTGGCAGGTCTACTGGGTCCTGAGGCTCTCTGGAGCATCCTTAGATATTTTGCAGACACTTTGCATGCCTGCCGGGTTAGCACCATGTGGGCCCTGGCAAGGTTTATAGATTGTGCTCTCTGGAGTGGTGGCTTAAGTTGCATCTAGGCCCACATAAACCATAGCTGGGGAAGCCAAGGAGTGCTACACAAAAATGGGGGGAGCAGAGACTTGAGGGCCCTGAGGGGCAGGCCACAAGGTCTCATGTGCACCACAGATCTCTCCCTTGAAACCATTCTACTCTTAAGACCCTGATACTCTGGGCCTATGGAGGAAGCAGGAGCCTTGTAGATCTCCAAAATGCCTTGCTATCATTCTTTCACTGTCTTGATGGATAGCATCTGGCCAATTTTATCCATACCAATCTCCTTACCAAAGGATAGCTTGGCCACACCCTTGTTTTTCTCTCTTAAACATGTATTTTATTCTTTATATATGAAGGGTGAGAGCATTCCAAAGCTTTATATTGTACTTCCTTTATGGTTACAAATTCCTTCCTTAACATAGTTGTTGCTTTTTCAATTTTACTATAAACAATTAAGAGAAACCATCCAGCACCTTGAACACTTTTCCTGGATATTTATTCTGCCAAATGTTCCAGTTTATGGCTCTTAAATTCTGCTGTTTACAAAGCATTAGGACACAGACATAATCCAGCCAAATTCTTGGCCACTTGTAACAATAATGGTCTCTTCTCCAGTTTCCAATATAATATTCCTTATTTTCATCTAAGACCTCATCAGAATGGCATTTACTGTCAATATTTCAACCAACAATCTGTTCACAGCCACTTAGATATTTTCTAAGACTAGTGATTTCTCTATAGCTCTTCTTTTCTTGTGAGCCCTCACCATAAAGGCCCCTAAAATTCTCATTTCATGAAATCTAGACTATTTCTTACATGAATTTTTGAACAATTATGGCCTCTATCCATTACCCAGTTCCCCAAAGCTGCCTCTACACTTTCGTGTACGTACTATAGCAATATCCCACTTTCAGTATCAATTTCTGTCTTAGTCCATTTGTGGCATTATAACAAAATACTCAAGACTAGGTGATTTATAAACAACAGAAATTTATTTCTCATAGTTCTGGAGGCAGGGGGTGTGTGTTAAATACCCTGTTTTCACATGGCGGAAAGGAATAGAAGGTCAAGGGGGCATTTCTTTAACCCTCAATCCATTTTATAAGACCACCAATCCCACTCATGAGCACAGAACTTTCATGACTTGAGCCCCTCCCAAAGGCTGTACTTTCTTAGTACTAATGTATTGGAAACTCAGTTTCAGTATGAATTTTGGAGTGAATGTCACCATTCAAACCACAGCAAGAGATTCAAACCCAGAAGCAGGAAGACTAGAATGGAAGCCATTGAGAGAGGATAGAGACTAAAGTAGGAAGAAACAGGGACTTTGGTGAGATACTGATATAGCAAGACATATTTAGAGCATAGGATTTAGTGACTGATTTTATTTGAGCTGTGACAGAGAAAAGGGAGTTAAGAGTGTTAACCATGTATCTAGCTTGAGCAACTGGATGGGTGATGTTTTTATTTCCAGAGGGAGAGAAAACAGAGGAAAAACAAGTTTGGAGTGATGGTACAGTGAGGTCAGGAAAAGATTGTAAGTTCAGTGTTGGGAGGCTAAAATTGAGGTGACTGAGAATGTTCATTTGGAGAACTCAGCAGGAGATTGGATATGAAGTCTGGGGCTCAAGAGAAATTAGACTTGGACTATGTATTTCAGTATAGACTTGGATATATAGTTGGGATGAAATTAAATCAAAAGTGTGTGAAATGAGAATAGGATACTAAGGAATTTAAGCATTTAAAGAATTGGCAGGGATAGGAGAAATCACAAAGGAGCTTAGGAAGGAATTGGCCAAAGTGACAGGAGGGCCATCAGGAATGTGTGATGTCACAGAAGCCAAGCAAAGAAGGGAACAGTGTCAAATGCTCCTTGAGATGTTTTCCCAAATTAGCATGGGACAGGAGAAATAACTTGAGTGGGAATGGAGGAAAATGAGAAAGACAAACACAAGAGACAAAAAGTAGGATTGGAAGGACTGATGCAGGCTGATGACTGCAGCCAGCACCGAACTGTGGAAGCAGCTTTACTTATAAAGTATCTTTAGCAAGGTAAATCTTAACACCTGGGGTAAACATAACTTTAAGGAGGAAAAGCTGTGTACTTGCTGATAATAAGAAAAGTATGCATGGGCTACGTGACTTCTGGCAAGTGAAGAGAATGTTGTTAAAGGAGAAGCAGCTGGGGGGTCCTGCTGCCTCACAGTCTATTTCTCACAAGATGTCAGGTGGAGTAAGGGCTGAAAAACTCATTGATCTCTGGAGAAGCTGGGATTACAAGACAAAGAATCAGGTTACTACAATGGAATCAATGCAAAGATGAACATATTAAAACCTACATTGAAAAGCTCTTGGAAGATTTGAAAAGAAACCCTAGAAATTCACCATTGATTGCCACATACTTTGATCAAAGTCTGTGTCTTATCTGACAGTTTTAGTTTTATTAAATCCTCTCTTGTTATATGTGTTAATATTTGTCAGAACTGGTAATCTGATTTTTTTGGTCAAGAAAATATGCTGATTGTGTATGTTAACAATAGACATGATTAGAACAAAATCATGGGATTTTGTTCTCAGCTATTAGAACAAAATAGCTGATTCTATTTTCTACCTTCTATACACTGAAGGCCTAAAAAAGAACATAGATAATTAAGTCTAGAATTCCCTATCTTGTTCTACTTTTTGTAGGACTCCTTTTTTCAGGCATCCATACATCAAGTCTTCTGCACCAGTCCAATGTGTGGAATTTTAGGTAAAGATAGTATACCATGAAAAGAATAATTATGCAATACTATATTCTCAGAGCCTGCTATAGTTCTGGGCCCTTAATAAATGTTTGTTCAATGAATGACGAAAGGAAAATTTAAAAAGCAACTTTTATCCTTATGACTAATAAAGAGTAGGGGTAAAAAAGCCCAGAAAAAAAGTGCTACAGAAAACAGCTTTTGGGTGCTTGCAATTGTTTTCCCGACCAGTTTAAAATAATTATAAGCTGTATGGGAGCTCAAAGATATGATAGATCTAAAATGGCCCATGTGAATCTCAATATTCCCCAAGAATCCTCAAATGGTAGGTAGTTAAGGATAAGGGCTCTAGTCTCTCACAGTCTCAGGAATAGAAGGATGTTCTAGACTCTTAAATCAGGCTTGGTCAAAAAGCACAAAACAAATATTACAGTATTTCTCTCTCTCTCTCTTTTTTTTTTTTTTTGAATATTACTGTGCTTTTTTTTTTCTTTTTGAAGCAAAGTCTGATGCTATTGCCCAGGCTAGGGTGTCGTGGTATCAGCCTAGCTCCCAGCAACATCAAACTCCAGGGTTCAAGTGATCCTCTTGCCTCAGCCTCCCAAGTAGTTGAGTCTACTGGTGCCTCCAAAATGTCTGGCTAATTTTTCTATTTTTAGAAGACAGATCTTGCTCCTGTTTAGGCTGATCTCAAACTCCTGAGCTCAAGAGATCTTCCCACCTCACCCTCACAATATTTTTAATAGCAAAGGAGAGGACCACTGACATGTCAGATTTATTTAGGTCCAAGGGGCATATTTTGGAAGAATTCATTCTTGGTAAGTGTTAAGCAAGGGAAGATTGGAAAGCAGGTGACTTCCTCTTTGGGAAGGCAGACTTTTGTCCCTAAAGAAGAACTTGGAATGGACCCAGCAAACATCCTGGAATTTGCAACAACCCACTCATCCTTTCCAATAGATTTCTCTTGCAGAGATACTTAGTCTAGTTTTCTCTGGCTAGCCTTCCAAGCTATATGATGTGGTATAATTTGAGAAAAAATAAATATTTAGAGCTGGCTGTACAGCAGGTTTTGACAAACCTTTTTTTCCTGAAAATTCAAATATCATATGCTCCTTAGGAAACATCCAACATGAAATTTTAATTGAAGTATTCACCCAAGACCATTTTTTAACAATTATTTCTTTCCTTTTCTTTTTCTTATAGAGGCACACTGCTTTAATGGATGATTTTATTTAAGTTAAGTGGGAAACACTACCTAAAAATTTTAACAAAAGATCGAGGATATTTTGTCCTCAATAGTTTCCCGCCAAATCATTACATTTTATAAATATTGTATTTTTTCAAATGCTTCTCATCTTTTTAGCTGAGTTTTTCCATCCCCATTGAACTCTACTCAACACATCACCATAGTAGATCGTCACAGCTTAGCACAGGCCACTTTGTCACCATTAAATCTGCATAAGTTCCTGCCCAAATTACCTTTAAGCCATTTTGTCAGCTTGAAACTAGAACATTATTTTCAACAGAGGACTAGACTAGATGTGCCAGAATATTAACTTTTATCATGCTCAACGGGTCCTAATACTGAAGGTTATTACCAATCAAATTATATTTCCTCAAATTTGTGTTCCCTAGTTACAGCTAGGCTTAACAAACATTGTAAGAGATGAATTATGCTGAACCTGGATGGATATTTATGTCCCAGATTGTGAAAAGTATGTCGTTAATTTTATATATCAACGTGGCTGGACTAAGAAATTCTTATATAGCAATTAATCATTATTTCTGGAAGAGTGTTTAGGAAGAGTTAGCCCTTGAATCAGTAGACTGAGTGAGGAATATTGCCCTCACCAATTCTGGTGGACATCATCCAATTCACAGAGGGCCTGAATAGAGCAACAAGACTGAGAAGGAACAAATCTGCTTTCTGTTTTAGCTGGAATGGCCATCTTCCCTTGCCCTCTGACACCCCTGTTTCTGCTGCTTCTGTATGTGATTTTCTTCTATTGGCTAAACCTGCAAGTAGCAGTGGCATGCAGTGGTTTGGAACTAAGGTTTTATTCTATCAGTGTACTTCCAAGGAGCTGACTGTATTCTACTCTAGAAAACTCAATAATTACCTGTGAAATTATAACTTAGTATTAAGGTCTTTCTACTTTTTGAACTGATATCCATCACTTCTAACTTTCACTGTTGTCACAGCCATTTAACACAAATAGGAATGAAAACAAAACAAAAATAAGCAAGAAAAATCAATATTTTGCAGCAAATCTACAATATTTATTCTTATATTTGCTTGATTATACTACATTATTTACATGGATGATAAAAATAAAATATTATTTCATTTAAGGCATTATCTAAACTCCCCTTTATATGAAAAAATAAAGAGATAATCACAACACTTTCATTGACTTAATTATTGTGCTCTCTTACTCTCATTCCAAAGTTCTATCTACAACATGCCATGCTCGGTTGCTGTTAAGGGATCACACATCTCTCACACACATGAGTATAGTTCTGCCCTCATGGAAGGGAAAGAGTAAAACATGATTAATTCGATGGTAATTCATAAAGGTGTGACAGAACTATTTCATCGTCTAGATGCCTGTGTTTACAATTAATACCAGATATTTAAGAAACCATACTAAACCTATTACCGATCTTCTTGAAACACTTTTTGATTCTTCTTGTGCCTTAATTTATCTAAGATGTAGAGACCATTGCTAATTATACATGAAACTCAAACAGTTATGCAGATGAGAATCACATGCCCCCAACCTAGCTGAGAAAAATAGCCCTTTACCATGTATTTCTCAGGGTAGGATCTTCTATTCTCCAAAAAGTCCCTAATGCCTCCTCAATCAATTTTATCCATTACCCATTTTTTCTTTTAGCAATAAATGTATTTCGAATTTAATATCCTGTACTAATAATTAACACAAATTAATCATATCATTTTGTGCTTAAATCAATTAAATCCAAACTTACAATATCCAACTTTATAAAAGCATTTAAGAGTTAGGCTAGAGTTTTTTTATTTTTTTAAAGAAAATCCATTAGCTTAATCACTTGCTGTTAAGTCAGGTGTCCAAATAAGTATGAAGTAAACTCAAGCCTAACATCTCCTGAGCTAGGCCAATGTCATATACAGGATTTCTAAAGCAGACACATTAAAGCCAATGACGAGGCTCTGGCAGAAAGAGATGAAGAAAAATTCCCACAGCTATTTTATTTTTTGAGTCTAGCAGATATTAAACTCTAAACTAGTATTTTCCAAGTCTGGATATTCATCAGAATTTCCTGGAGATTTTATATATATATATATATATATATATTTTTTTTTTTTTTTTTTTTTTTTTTTTTTTGCCGAGGCTGGATTTAAACCCACCACCTCCAGTATATGGGGCCAGCGCCCTACTCCTTTGCACCACAGGTGCCACCCTAGGAGATATTTTCATTTTGTTTTGAGATCTGGTCTCACTTTGTAGTCTAGGATAGAGTGCAGTGACATCATTATAGCTCACTGTAGCCTCAAATTACTGGGCATCCCTGGCCATTTTTTTATTTTTATAGAGACAGGGTCTCACCATTGCCTACACTAGTCTCAAACTTTAGGGTTCAAGTGATCCTCCTACCTGGTCCTCTCCAAATGCTGGGATTATAGGTGTGAGCCACCAGGCCTGGCCTCTTTGGGGAAATTTTTAATAAATTTTAATGAAAATTTTAATAAATGGTACTGGGAAAACTGGATAGCTTCATGTAAAAGTCTGAAACAAGATCTGCACCTCTCACCATTCACAAAAATTAATTCACAATGGGCCAGGCATGGTGGCACATGCCTATAATCCTAGCACTCTGGAAAGCCAAGGTGGATTGATTGCTTGAGCTCAGGAATTTGAGACCAGCCTGAGCAAGAGAGAGCTCACATATTACTAAGGGTAAAAAAACTAGCCAGGCATTGTGCCAGGCACCCCTATTCCCAGCTACCTGGAAGGCTTAGGCAAGAGAATTGCTCAAACCCAGGAGTTTGAGATTGCTGTGAGATATGACACCATAGCACTCTACCTAGAGTGACATAGGTCACTCATTTAAATACATTTAAATCTGTATTTAAAAAAAATTGTCACAATAGATAAAAGACAAACGTAAGGCATGAAACTATAAGAATTCTGAAAGAAAATGTTGGAAAAATTCTTATAGATAATTGGCCTTGGGAAAGTGTTTATGAAGACTACCTGAAAAGTAATCATAGCAACAACAAAAATAAATGAATGGGAACTGATCAGATTAAACATCTTTTGCACTACCAAGGAAACAATCATGAGAGCAAAAGGATGGCATACAGGATGGGAGAAAATATTTGCCTGCTATACATCTGATAAAGAGCTGATAATTAGAATTTACAAAGAACTCAAGCAAATCAGCAAGAAACAACGAAATACCCCATTAAAAAGTGGGCAGAAACATGATCAGGAACTTTAGGAAGGTATCCTAATGGCTAATAAACACATGAAAAAATCTTCAACATCTCTAATCATTAGGGAAATGTAAATCAAAACCACAGTGAGATATTACCTAACTTCAATGAGAATGACTCTTATCAAAAATTCCCAAATCAACAAGTGCTGACATGGATGCAGAGAGAAACACACCCTGTTGGTTGGAGTGGGCAAACTAGTACAACCTCTATGGAAGACTGTATGGAGATACCTCAGAGAACTTAAAGTAGATATGCCATTTGATCCAGCAATCCCACTGCTGGGTATATACCCCACAGGAGAAAAGGCCATTTTATATAAAGGACACCTGCACTCAAATGTTTATAGCAGCACAGTTCACAATTGCATAGAGAACCCAACTGCCCACCAATACATAAAGGGATTAATAA
Organism: Galagoides demidoff; assembly: GCA_963574575.1. Lineage (NCBI taxonomy): Eukaryota > Metazoa > Chordata > Mammalia > Primates > Galagidae > Galagoides > Galagoides demidoff. The sequence goes on from CAUYQV010078329.1 coordinate 16,131, forward strand.
AATGTGGTATATGCATACTATGGAGCACTACTCAGCCTGTAAAAAAATAGAGATCTGGTATCTTTTGTGACAACCTGGATGGAACTGGAAACCATTCTTCTAAGTGAAATATCAGAGGAATGGAGAAACAAACATATATAATCAATACCAAGGTGGAACTTATCAATCAACCCTTAGGTACACATATGGAAGTAAATTTCAGTGAAAATCAAGCTAAGGGTGGCGCCCATAGCTCAGTCGGCAGGGTGCCAGCCACGTACACCTAGGCTGGTGGGTTAAAACCAGCCTGGGCTTGCTAAACAACAATGACAACTGCAACAAAAAAATAGCTGGGCATTTTGGCGGGAGCCTGTAGTCCCAGCTACTTGGGAGGCTGAGGCAAGAGAATCACTTAAGCCCAAGAGTTGGAGGTTGCTGTGAATTGTGACGCCATAGCACTCTACCCAGGGCAACAGCTTGAGACTCTGTCTCAAGAAAAAAAAAGAAAGAAAGAAAAGAAAAAGAAAAAGAAAAAAGAAAGAAAAGAAAAGAAAAAGAAAATCAAGTGGGGGGAAGGGAGAGGAGGGGAGGAGTAAATTCACACGTAGTTGGTACAGTGCACACTATCTGGGTGAAGGGCACATTTATAACCTTGACTCAATCTGTATAAAAACAAAGTAAACTGAACATGTGTACCAGCTATTACTCTGAGATTGAAAAAAAAAATCCTTTGATATAAAAATTCAAACCTCACATAGAGCAGAGGAAGAGAAACAATAACAACAAATATGAGGATTCCACATTGAGAATACTTGATTTAATTAGTCTAGGTGAGGACTAAGCTTCATTAGGTAATTCTAATATGCAGACAGTCAGGATTAAGAACCACCATTTTAAACAAAACCACCAAAACACAGGTACGTGTGATATCATGACTGGAAGAAGGTCACTGCAGACCATCATGGTACATTCCCTAGACCCCAACCTTATTACTATTCATGTGATCTTCTATGTTCCATTCACATTGCCACAGAGTAACAGAAAATAACTTGAAAAACTAATGTTTTTGTTGCTCATTATATATCTGCAGAAAATAACTTGAAAAACTAATGTTTTTGTTGCTCATTTTATATTTGCTTTTCTGGTAACTACACATCTTAAATGTTGCAGATCAACAATTCCTATATCATAATGATCTGAGAAATAAAGCTTTTTAAACTAGAATTTTTCTTGAGTGTCAACAAAATAAGATTTTTACTAAATATATAAATTGCTGTATTTGGAAATTCATTCAGCTCTGTTCATCTTCAAATATTTAGGATTTAGTTTTTCTTATAGTGCATAACTGCTTGAAATGTTTAATATCATGCCAGAAATGTCTAATTGCTCTAAGATATTAAATACGAAGTCCTAATATCTGGTGGGGGATTGAGGATAAGCAATATAAGATGTATGGTGAAACTACCGCAACCATTTACCTAGGTCTAATTGAGGAAATAAAAGTTTATTTGATGAAAGAGCCAGGAAGTCATGTTAGGAAGTATGAATACTCAAAATTGAATTTGGTGAAATGTACTATATTTTAAAAGATGTGATTACTTCCTAGCACAAATTGCTCAGGAAAACATATTCAACTTTATGAGAGAGGGAAAATATTATTTTCACATGAATCAAATACATCTTTAAAAACCATCCACTTTGTTTCCAGACTACCTCTACCATATTCCAAATGATAAGGATTTTTCCAGTAAAGAAATTCTGCTAAAATACAGAAAAGATTTTTTTTCAACATAGAGAGTTAATATATTTCCCTGGGAATTTTCAAATTTTGTCATAAATTCAGCATTATTCTGAGATAGTAGAAAACATTTAAACACTGGATTTGAAAATGAAAGAGTACAAACCTTTGGCTCTGTTGTGGTTTGAGATTCATCATGGAGGCTGAGCAGGAGAGAGTGGGGAGAAGGGGTTGGGCTCAGCACTCCATGGGTTCCATCTGGGTAGGACAAGGTAGCCAGCAATTATGTATCAATCACATAGATAAGACCCACCTGCTTTCAGGGACTGGAATCCTCCAGCCAAAACCAGAGGACTGGTCCCTGAAAGCAGGTGGGTCTTACCTATCTGACTGATACATCATTGCTGCCTGCCTTGTCCTACTGAAATGGAACAAGAGGACAAGACGTAACAGAGCACAGCCAGTGATAGATGACATGAGAAAAGACTCAGAAATCCAGTAAGGCTGATCTTTATTATAGAAGTGTAACAAAGAGCACAGGTGACAATTTTGCCACAAGTCAATTTGCAGAAAGTAAATTCACTAAAATGTTGATTTATCAAATGATCATTTGATTAAATTTTCCATTTATCAAAAGATCATGTAAAAAAATAGTCCCCTTGATTATCCTCAATTAATATATTTTACCCAATTTTACTTTAAATAATTTTCAACTTACTAAATGTTGGGGGTTAGAATAATTTAGTTTTTTATGAATATGTTTTTGAAGACTATCTTCATGAGGAATACTCATATTTAATTTCTTCAACAATGTATTCATGATCCTTAAAACGAAATGTTAGCATATCAGTAAATTCATTAAATTCAATCAATTTGAGGAGCATGATGACTTATGCCTATAATCCTAGCACTCTGGGAGGCTGAGCCTGGTGGATGGCTTGAGCTCTGGATTTTGAGACCAGCCTGAGCAAGAGTGAGACTCATATATACTAAAAACAGAAAAAACTAGCCAGGCATAATGGTGTATGCCTGTAGTCCCAGCCACTTGGAAGGCTGAGGTAAGAGGATTGCACAACCCCAAGAGTTTGAGATTTCTGTGAACTATGATGACACGGCACTCTACCCAGAGTGACAGAGTGAGACTATCTCCAAAAAAATAAAAAAATAAAAAATAAAATAATTTCAGTGAATTCATCATTAAAAATATCGTTCCTTCAGAGAATTGATTTTTGGTGAATTTGTCTATTTTCAATGTAGACTGGAAGTGGGGGGTAGGGTAGGGATGGTGAAATATGGGAAGAATACAGAAGAGCTCCAGTTTGGATTGTAATAAGTGCACTCCAGGACATCATTCTTCTGTCCATATCTGGGGCCAGCTTGCAGGAAAAGAGGTACTATAATAAGCCTGGTTAAATGGAGGCACTGGGCTTGAGGCTACTTATTTATATCCTGCTAAAACTCAAATTACCCCAAAAATAAATAGTGAGACTTCATCTGCAAAAAATTAAAATGAGTTGACCCAGCTGTGGGAGAATTGGGGAGGGCAAAGACTGGGAAAACAGGAATAAAGCTGAGATGTTCCACTGAGCAGGCCACATTTGAATCAACTCAGACTTCACACTATCATCTCTGCTTCTTTGAAGTCAGGGCTATCTCAAAATAGGAGACAATTAAAATAAGGTTTGGCAGTTACTGGGGGCACTGAATTGTATAAAGATTTCTTTCCCAGGGAGGAATCAGTATTTCTAGCTCCTACTTGGTGCTAGTCCCTCACAGTGACTATGGAGCACAGTGCTAGACATGCTAAAGTAGCTTGAAAAAAAAAAGTGCTTCTTAACTTGATATAGTTACATGTGGACACATGAAAACAAATTTTACTAATTTATGGCTTCTCTCATAATAAAATTCTCATTTATTCTCTGTATGGGATAATCCCCCATGTTTATAGTCCTATATTTTGCAGGCTTTAGAAACAGAGTGACTACAGTCATTCCTTGAGCTTTGAGGAGGTGCCATGGTCTGAGTATCTGTACCTCCAAAATTCATATGTTGAGATTCTAACCTCCAAAGTGATGATATTAATAGCCAGGTGTTGTGGTGGGCACCTGTAGTCCCAGCTACTTGGGAGAGTGAGACAAGAGAATCACCTAAGCCCAAGAGTTTGAGGTTGCTGTGAGCTGTGACACCACAGCACTCTACTGAGGATGACATAGTGAGACTCTGTCTCAAAGAAAAAGAAAAAAAAGGTTACTAGGTCATATGAATGGAGCCCTCACAAATGGGATTAATGCTCTTATAAAATTGGTCCAAGAGAGCTGGTTTGTTTCTTCTGAAGTGTGAGAATCCGTCAAGAAGACATCTGTCTATGAAGCAGAAAGTAAACCCTCATCAGGCCCTGACAATCCTGGTGCTTTGATATTGAACTTCTCAGCCTCCAGAGCTGTGAGAAATGAACTTTTGCTGTTTATAAGCTTTGTAAGCTACCCACTTTTTGGCACAAGTTCAGACAATTAAGTTTAATAACTCATCCTAGAAAAAGTGCTAGGGTCACCTTTAAAGTACCCCTTTGGGGAAGCTATGCACTGATGTTAGTGTGTACTCCACCCTTCAAAGCAGTTCTGAAACTCTTTTTTCTAGAATTACCATCAGAGTTGTCATCATATGAGGTCTAATAATTAAGTTTGAGAACTTGCCACTATGTGTTTATGTTGGCAGCACTGTACAAACAACTTGGTAAATCTTCATAACCATAGTATATCTGTGTCACACAGCTGTTTGTGTCAATGTGTGGTGGTGTCTTGCTAAGTGGTGTTCATTATTATTGTTGTGTGGGTTTTTGTGCTGTACAACTATAGCTCTGATGGTCATTCCAGAAAAAGAGTTCCAAAATTGCTTTGAAGGGTGGACTAGGAGCTGACATCAGTGCATAGCTTCCCAAAGGGAGTACTTTGAAGGTGACCATAGTGACATTTAGCATGAGGTGTGTACTACTTTTTTCTAGGATAAGTTCATGAACTTAATTTTGAGCCCTCCATATTTTATTATAATAGCCCAAGTAGACTAAGACAGATGGAGAGAAATTTATATTCTAAATTAAAGCAAAGACCCTTACACTTAAAGAGCTAGAAGTTCAGGAAAGGCTTGGAAAACTGTGAGAAAGTAAAAGCTCCGGGTATTTTAATAAAGCCTCAGATGAGATTTTATTTTCAGTACACCAAACTTAAAAAGCAAATTTATAATTAGCTATACTAGTAAAGCCAAAATGTAGACATTTTCTCATTGCTTCTGCATTTTCAGACTCTTTAATTATATAAAGCAATTAGGAATTATAGACTACGGCATATTAGGGCTGGGAAATATCAGAAGTTTTCTAGTTCCAATCTTTCTGTTTTCTTCAAATACCTCATTTTTCAAATGAGTACATAAAATCAAAGAGTCTGCTTAATGTTTTATAGTTAATCAGTCCCAGAGTCAGAGCTAAAGTCCAAATTCTGCCTAGCAACAGGAAAGTCATCTAAGGCTCTGGGGCTTACATGCCTTTATATATAATTACTCTATTCCAGGATAGAGCTAATTTAGAGCCTGTGATTGGAATTCCATCACTGGATGACTGCTCTTTTTGACTACAAAGTAACTATCAAGTACTATTTGTGCTTCTTTTAGATGGAAGAAGATAATATATGACTCACTGCAATCTCTTCGCCTTCTTTCCTAGTAATTTCTCCTATGGACTTCCTCAAATTGGACATACAAATGAACTGCGTCCTTGAATGCATGTTTGTTGTTTTGTGTGTGAGGTTATGTGCATGTCTGTGATTGATAAATACTATGTATTAAAGGGCCATCAACATATCAGCACATTTTTTAAAGTATACAAGTGTGTAGTACATGACTGAGCTTATGGGTTGTATCTGGATCATTTTGTGCCTAGGAACTTGGGATTTAGATGATGTTAGTGAGAGATGTAATTTGCTGAAAAGAAGCTTGTGCTAAGCCTGCTATAGAGCTGGACCAAAGGCGATGAAGTTATTTCCCTTGATTATCATCTCCAATCAGTCTCCTAGGGACCCTTTGGAGATGGAAAGTTCAGAATGAGTTTTTATATATTTTATACTAGTTGTGACCACTAAGAAGCTTAAAACTCAGGGGAGGAACTCTTACTACAAGCTACAACACCATTGAGTACAAACTCTTTGTAAAATGTCAATAAACCAGTCACTGACTTTGTGAAAATTACCACCTAGTTCTCTATGAAATGTGGGGTATAGTGAGTGGGGTAAAACCACAGTTGCAAATGAATATTGGAGTCTGACACTCTGGGTAGAATTTTGGCCAGGTTTGTATGTGGCTTTAAGAGTGCTCCTTTTTCATGTCATTACACCTGGACTCCACCTTTAGGTGCTGATTAAGGAACAGTCACACATCCAAATATCTCCAATGCAATAATTTTCACAAATTTCTGTAATTTTATGACTTTTAAGGTCCAGATAAGGGGAATAACTAAAGTTGAATAACAAACATTAGTTGAAATAACAAATGAAAAAATACATAGTCAATAAGAAACAAACAATTAATCTTTAAAGATACTTCATGCGTTTAGGTTATTCGAGCTCAATATCCTGTGGAGCATTTTTATTTCCATTTTCTGATGAAGGAAATGGCAGTCAAAAAGAATTCTAATAGTTGCTATGGATAAGAACTAGAAAGTACCAGCTTCCAAACATTTGACTCCAAGAACCCACAATTACAGCTTACATAACTGCAAAGAGCTTAATGTCATTTCTGAGGACCACAGATGCCTGTCTGCCCTTTGTTTGCAAACGGTAAGTTTGTTTGCCTGATAAATTTCCATCAAGAAGATTCAGAGTTGACCTCAAAGGCATGCCCTATTGAGGGAGGAGAGTAGCACTGTCTCATGGTGGGAATCTGTGATCATAAAAGCTGTATGTATAGATATTTAACAAGGGGAGAGGCTCAGCGCCTGTGGCTCAATCGGCTAAGGCGCCAGCCACGTACACCTAAGGTGGCGGGTTCAAATCCCCAGCCTGGCCCACCAAACAACAATGATGGCTGCAACCAAAAAATGGCCAGGCATTGTGGCAGGCACCTGTGGTCCCAGATACTTGGGAGGCGGAGGCAGGAGACTCGCTTGAGCCCAGGAGTTGGAGGTTGCTATGAGCTGT